>BQNB010045070.1:0-44503 GCA_026074375.1 Tanacetum coccineum
ACGTATAAATACCTTATTGGACCCTTGTTGGGCCTTAAAGCCCAATAAGCGATATTTAGTCATTTAAAGAGTTTTGACGGACTTTTGAAAGTGAAATGTATTTACGAAGTGATATTGAACAATATTTTGGGAAAAATATTTTAGTAAACGTTAAAGATTTAGATTTTGGAATTTTGTCGAAAAGTGTCAAAATGGTGAAAAGTGTTGAAATTAAAGTTTGAAACCTTGGAAAACATTATATAAACGTACGGGTCATGTTGAAATTTCGTAAAAAGTTTATACTTAGAAAATTTTACCTAAGAACACGATTTTTGTTTTTAAATAATAAATTATTATTTTATTATTTTATTATTTTATTATTTTAATAAATTCACTAAAAGACAAAAAATATATTTTTTCTCGAAACCTCTCTAATATGCTTATTATAAGTAAACGTTTCCTTTTCAACCATATTATGATTATTTTATTGGGAACTAAAGGTACCGAATGGACTATTCGAGATATATTTATAATTATGTATCGTTGGGATATCGGATTGATAAGATATTTTGGGATGAGACGTCAACCATCACACCACTAAATTGTTATGGGTAATTGTACAACGCATCTAGCCTCTATGCATCAAACGTGAAGAATGTTTTTGAAATAAATGGTTTAATGGGACATTAATTGGACTAGGTCGTGTGCGGATGTCGTTGCATTTGCTTGTGTGATTGAGATTTGGTTGCTTAAGACTTCCTTGAGGTGAGTTCTCGTAGCCCCATTTTTCTACTGTTTTTCCGTTGAGGGAAAATGATACTCAAATGTGTTCTGAACTGTTTTGAAATTTAACTATGCAAAATTTGGTTTTGTTTTTAGGAAAATTATGTGCTTATGACTGCTATGTAACATTATGGGTTGCATGATTGTTTGGATCGGAGGGGTACGCCTACCTCAGTATTTGTATGGTTATTGGACCGGCTGGGTACGCCTACCCTAGTATGTGTGAGGTCCTGCCCTAATCTATTGCTCCAGCTGGTAGGCCCTTTAGGTGCGTAAGTGACATATTTGCTACCGGACTAGCGGTGATGCTAGGATGGTTCGACTAGCGGGTAAGCTATGTCGAGTTTTACATGATTAGCGAGGATGCTAAGTCATGGGTGCTTCTCATATATTCACAGTCATATTGCACTTTTGTCCCCTATTTTGAGATATGTTGGGATTAAAAGACTTCAAGATGATTCTTAGAGTTACTGTTGCTCAGGTATATATTAGTGCTGTCAAGCATAACTTAGTGCTGCTGGTAATACTAATGAAAATTATGCTAAGTAGTTAGTGCTGGTAGTGTAAATGTTACTACTGCTAGTTACTACTGTTAGTATATATTAGTACTGTTAGCATAAAGTTATTACTGCTAATAGAAGTTAAGACTGCTCAGAGATAAAGACTAAAAATATACTAAGTAGTTACTACTGCTAGTACAAAAGTTAGTAATGCTAGTGTATGTTAATACTGCTAGAGTAAACTTCTAAGTGGTTAATACTGCTTGTGCTCAGTTAGTTCTGCTGGTTATAAGTTACAACTGCTGAGTAATTACAACTGCTGGAAGGATTATGCTGAAGAGATGAGATCAATGACTTATCATAGAAGAGATAAAGATTGATTGTAGAACAAGAATACTTACGAAGATAAGTATTAGTTATTTGTAAAGAAGATATGTATATCTTATTTGTTTAGGAGATTACGTTTGTTTATAGAAAAGATCATGATAAGTTAGGAAAGTATTGTAAGCTTTGTAGGACTCCTTAGTGTATAAAAGGATGTCATAAGGAATAATGTTAGTTGTACATCTTTAATATTTGTAGCTTCAAGGTTATTTTGTAACCCTATCACTATTCAGAGTGATCGTTTCATATTGAGGCTAAAAGTTTAGTAAAAGTTTGTTTTACTGTTTCATTGTTCTTCTTAGTATTACAAACTAGATTCCACATAGTTTGTAGTATTTATAATCTTAGTTTCTACTATAGTTGTTTTGGATCTATCCAACACAACTAAGCTTTAACAAGCTAAGTAAGATCCTGTTCAATACGGGTTCAAAATAAGTAGTATCAGGAGACTTGTTGAGTATCATTGATATAGAGAACACTACATCTATTACATGTTATATATTTAAAGAAGAGATGGGAGTCACTATATCAGAAATACCAAAAATAGTGTATGCACTAAAAACTTCAATACTCAAAACTGGGGATGACTATGATCTCTAGAGCTTGAAATTGAGCAATTATCTTTATATCACACTGATTTTGTTCTTTGGGTGGTTATTGTGAATGGTGATGCACTGCTAGTGCATCAGCTAGTGCTGGTATGAAGGTGCCATTCCTCCTAAAAAACTGTGAACATGAAAGCTAGCAAAGAAGATTTGAATTGTAAGCAATAAGCCACTCTGTTGTGGCCCATTCGCTGATGAGTACCTATTGAAGTTTCATGGAAAACAAGGATGCAAGACCTTATGGATGGAAGCAATCAAGGACGCGTTTGGATGTTACAGAATCAAAATAGAAAATGCAAAAAACCATTCTGAAGCAGCAATATGAGAATTTTACTGCATCAAGATCTGAAGGACTGGATAAAACCTATGATAGGTTTCAGAAACTCATCAGCCAATTGGAAATTCATGGTGAAGTTATCTCTCAAGAAGATGCAAATCTGAAGTTGCTGAGAAGTCTACCATCAGCTTGGAACAATATTGCTTTAATCATGAGAAACAAATCTGATCTAGACACATTAAGCATGGATGATTTGTATAATAATCTGAAGGTGTATGAATCTGAGATTAAAGGCCAATCAAGCTCAAACTCTCAAAATGTGGCTTTTGTATCTTCAGAAAACACTAGCAGTACTAATGAAGCAGTTAATACTGCTCATGAAGTTTCTACTGCTAGTTCACAGGGACAAGCTTCTTCCTCAACTTATGCTGATGATGTCATGTTTTCCTTCTTTGCTAATCAATCTAATAGTCCATAATTAGACAATGAAGATCTGGAGCAGATTGATACTGATGATCTTGAAGAGATAGATCTCAAATGGCAGGTGGCCATGCTTACCATGAGGGTGAAAAGATTCTTAAAGAAGACAGGAAGGAATTTGAATTTCAATGGAAAAGAAACTGTTGGCTTTGATATGATAAAGGTTGAATGTTACAACTGCCACAGGAGAGGTCACTTTGCTAGAAAATGCAGGGCACCAAGAAATCAGGGGAATAGAAATGGAGATGCTCCAAGAAGGGTTGTACCAGTGGAAACTCCTACAAATACCTTGGTTGTTCAAGATGTGATAGGTGGTTATGATTGGAGCTTTTAAGCTGAAGAAGGCATCACAAACATTGCTCTAATAGCCTATACATCCCAAGGCTCATCAAGTTCATCAAGTTCAGACTCTGAGATACATACTTGCTCTAAAGATTACTTAAAATCATATGAAACTCTTCAAAAACTGTATGATTAACAACGTGAAGCTCTTGATAAACCTAATCTAGAAATTATAGGTTATCAAATAGGATTAGAATCATTAGAAGCTAGGATAGTTGTTCATTAAAAGAATAAAGCTGTTTATGAAGAAGATATTGCATTTTAAAGTATGATGTCCAAGTAAAAGATATCTCTATCAAAGACCTTAAAAATTAGTTAGAAGAAGGTTTAAAAGAGAAAGATGATTTGAAACTTAAACTAGAAAAATTTGAAGAATCATCAAGGAATCTAACTAAACTGATAAATAGTCAAATAAGTGCTAAAGACAAAGCTGGTCTTGGTTATGATAGTCAAATGAAGGAGAGTGAAGTGGTTCATAGTGTGTTTAACAGTAGAGAAAGTGATGTAGATAAAAGTCTTGTAAATGATAGATTCAAAACAGGTGAAGGGTTTCATGTAGTTCCCCCTCCTTACACTGAGAATTACATGCCCTCAAGACCTGACTTATCCTTTGCTAGGTTAGATGATTTTGTCTATAAGACTAAATTGAGTGAAACTGAAACTAGTATATCTATGACTAGTAAGGATATTGTAGAAAAGCCTAAAACTGTTAGGCCTAGTGCTCCTATCATTGAAGATTAGGACACTGATAGTGTGTTTAGACCTAAATCTGATCAGACAAAACCAAAGTTTACTAAAATCAATTTTGTCAAATCTGATGAGAATGTGAAATCTATTAATAAGGAAAACACACATAAGCAAGTAGTGTATCCCAGGAAAAGTCAAAGTCCTAGGGGGTAATAGAAGAAATTAGAATGGAATGATGACTCAGAAACTAGGGAATGGTTTTGAGTTTATAAAGAAAGCTTGTTTTGTGTGTAGGAGTTTCAACCATTTAAACAAATACTATGATTTTCATGACAATAAAATGGTAGAACCACCAAAATAAATTTACTCAGCCACATCCTAAAAGAAATTTTGTTTCAACACCAAAATAAATTTACTCAGCCACATCCTAAAAGAAATTTTGTTTCAACATCAGTTGTAACAAAGTCAGGACAAGTACCCTTTAATAACTGCTAAGGGCAAGTCCCTCCAATACAGCAGGCATCAGATTAGTACACCCCACCCCTACCCCCCCCCCCAGGCCTGTTACTAAGCTGCCCCTAAATTAAAATGAATGATGCATTACCCCAAAGCATATTCTTATTTTAAAGCACATTCACCAGTAAGAAGGGCTTTTAACCAAAAATCAGCAGCTAAAACCAATAATCTTAATGAAAAAGTTAAAACTGCTAGAGTTAACAATATAACTACTGATGGGCCAAAATCAATAGTTAATGCTGTTGTGGAAAATTGGGAAAATGCTGTTAAGTCCTCAGCATGCTAGATTTGGAGACCAACAGGAAATGTTATTGACCATACCTCCAAAGACAGTGGATCATACATGCTTAAAAGATTTGACTATGTTGATCTACAAGGCAGACTCAAGTCAGTAATGGCTTGGGTCCCCAAGAGAAACTAATTCTCTCATTTTGAGTGCAGGGTAATCCACAATATACTTTACAGGATCAAGGGATTTTTGACAGTGGATGCTCTAGGCATATGACTGGAAACAAGTCCTTTCTTACAGATTATCAAGAGATTGATGGTGGATTTGTTGCATTTGGAGGAAGTCCTAAAGGAGGTAAAATTACTGAAAAAGGTAAAATTAGGACTGGGAAATTAGACTTTGAAGATGTATACTTTGTAAAGGAACTTAAGTTTAACCTTTTCTCTGTCTCACAAATGTGTGACAAGAAAAACAGTGTTCTTTTCACTGAGACTGAATGTCTTGTTCTATCTCCTGACTTTAAGCTACTTGATGAAAGTCAAGTCTTGCTTAAAGTTCCCAGACAGAACAACATGTACAGTTTTGATCTAAAGAATGTTGTTCCTTCAGGAGGTTTGACTTGTTTATTTGCAAAGGCTACAATAGATATCCTAATTATGGCATAGAGCTTGGTCCATATATAACTTTAAAACTTAAACAAAACTGTGAAGGTAAACCTTGTTGGAGTTGCCTTCAAAGCTCTTTGAAAATGACCATACTTGTGTTGCTTGTCAGAAGGGAAAGCAACACAAAGCTTCTTGTAAGACCAAGCTTGTGAGCTCTATCAGCCAACCCTTACAAATGTTGCATATGGACTTATTTAGGCCAACATCTGTAAGGAGTATCAATCACAAGACATATTGCCTTGTTGTCACTGATGACTATAGTAGGTTTAGTTGGGTTTTCTTTTTGGCCACTAAGGATGAGACTAGTGGGATCCTTAAAACTTTTATTACTGGCATAGAAAACCAAATAAATCATAAGGTTAAAATCATTAGATGTGACAATAGAACTGAGTTTAAAAATAATAACATGAATCAGTTCTGTGGGATGAAAGGGGTTAAGAGGGAGTTTAGTGTTGCCAGAACTCCACAACAAAATGGAGTTGCTAAAAGAAAGAATAGGACACTAATAGAGGCAGTTAGGACTATGCTAGCATATTCATTATTACCTACTACATTTTGGGCTGAAGCAGTTAGTACTGCTTGTTATGTTCAGAATAGGGTTTAGTGACCAAGCCTCACAACAAGACAGCTTATGAACTATTACATGGTAGACCACCTAGTATAAGTTTTATGAGACCTTTTGGGTGTCCTGTGACTATTCTTAATACCTTAGATCCCCTAGGCAAATTTGATAGGATGGCTGATGAGGGGTTCTTTGTTGGATACTCTATAAATAGCTAAGCTTTTAGGGTATTTAACACTAGAACTAGGAAAGTAGAGGAGAACCTGCACATTACCTTTCTTTAAAACAAACCTAATGTTGCAGGAAGTGGACTAGATTGGCTCTTTGATATTGATTTACTAACAAACTCTATGAATTATGTGCTAGTTACTACAAGGAATCAAACTAATAAGAATGCAGGTAACAAGGATAATGGTACTCAACAATATATTTTGCTATCATTACTTTATGACAGTCCACAGAGCTCAGAGGATGTAGTTGCTGATGATGCTGGTAAAAAGACTAATGAAGAACCAGCAAATGAGGGTGAAAGAAATGGTCAAGAGAAAGAAGGAGGAGCTTTAAATAAAGAAGATGACCAAAATGTGCAAGATTTCAAAGATGCATTGGATAATTTGCTTGTTTAACAGAAGGAAGGTTATGCTAACAGCACTAACGGAGATAGTACTGTTAGTGCTGTTGGGCAATGTTTTACTAATGCTGATGATCTTCCTACTGATCCTCTCATACTTGATTTGGAGGATACTGGTATCTTTAGTGGTGCATATGATGATGAAGATGTGGGTGTAGAGGCTGACCTTAACAACTTGGAAACCACCATGAATGTCAGTCCCATTCCCACAACCAAAATTCATAAGGATCATCCTAAAGACCAGATAATTGGAGACATAAATTCAGCTACTCAAACAAGGAGGATGACCAAGATTTCTGAATAACATGTTATGGTCAGTTACATCAAAAAGCAGGTGAGAACAAATCACAAAGATTATCAAAATTGCTTATTTGCCTATTTTGTCTCACAAATAAAACCCAAGAAGGTGAGACAAGCTTTGACAGATCTAAGCTGGATAGAGGCAATGCAAGATGAGTTGCTACAATTTAGATTGCAGAAGGTTTGGAGATTGGTTGATTTACCCAAAGGCAAGCATGCTATTGGAACAAAATGGGTCTATAGAAACAAGAAAGATAAGAGAGAGATAGTAGTTAGAAACAAGGCAAGATTGGTTGCACAAGGTTACACCTAAGAAGAAGGCATTGATTACGATGAGGTTTTTGCTCCTGTTGCTAGGATAGAAGCAATCAGGTTATTTTTAGCCTACGCGTCATTTATGGGATTCATTGTGTACCAGATGGATGTGAAGAGTGCCTTTTTATATGGTACTATTGAAGAGGAGGTGTATGTGTGCTAACCTCCTGGTTTTGAAGATCTATAGTTCCCTGATAAAGTTTATAAGGTAGAAAAAGCTTTATATGGTCTACATCAAGCTCCTAGATCCTGGTATGAGACCTTGTCTACCTAATTATTTGAAAATGGATTTAGAAGAGGGGCTATTGATAAGACTTTGTTTATTAAGAAAGACAAAGGTGATATCTTATTAGTACAGGTGTATTTAGATGACATCATCTTTGGGTCTACTAAGAAGTCTTTATGTACAGAGTTTGAAAGTTTGATAGACAAGAAGTTTCAGATGAGTTCTATGGGGGAGCTCACTTTCTTTTTAGGGTTGCAGGTCATGGAGAGAGATGACGAAATCTTCATCAGCCAAGACAAGTATGTGGCTGATATATTAAAGAAGTTTGATTTTGTCATAATAAAGACAGCAAGCACTCCAATTAAGACTAACAAGGCATTGCTCAAGGATAAAGAAGTTGAGGATGTAGATGTTCATTTATACAGATCAATGATTGGATCATTGATGTACTTGACAGCTTCTAGGTGTGGAGATCGTTTAAGCTCATCTAGGATATGTTTTACAGATAATATAAATATGCAGCGAAATAATAAAGAACAATATATTATCAAACAAGGTTTTATTACCATACGTTTCCTCCAAGCCCCAATTCTAGACGATCAACTCTAGAACGGTTACAATCTAACAAGGATCAAATATCCTTGGGGCTACACCAACACTCTAGACGTCTACATCTTCTTGTGTATACACATACTTTTATGGATTGATCCAAAACTATGTGTCTATGATCTCTTTATATAGAGAGATTGTAAGACGTACAAGGAAACATAATTAATACAATTAATTACACATTAATTACAAGGAAATTGTATAAGGAAACTAACTCTTCTCTTTAAAGCATATCATCACTCCATCAATAATGTTGATCTTGTTTCCTTCTTTAGCATATCTTGTTTCCTTTGTAGCATATAGAATATATTGTTTCCTTTTGTATCTTCAATCAGAATTAACTGTATCCACTAGCATCATTAACTTTAGTCTTCTATTTGACTAATCAGTATTAATTTCAGCAACAGCATTAACTTTAAATGTAATCTTCTCAATCAGCATTAACTTTCCATGTAATCTTCACAATCAACATATAAACTTCTCAATCAACATTAACTTCAGATGTAATCTTCTCAATCATCATTAACTTCAGTCTTTCAGCAGTATTAAGTTAGTATTGGCAGTACTAACTTTGCTCTAGCAGTACTAAGTTTACACTAGCAGTACTAACTCATTAGTACTGGCAGTATTAACACAGTTAATACTGTTAGTTATAAACTGAGTACTAAATTATGCTTAGCAGTACAAACTCTGTCTTGACAGTATTAAGTATGAAGACTTTAATTCCTAACAATCCTCCCTTAAACTTGATATTCATCTTGTTAATCATTAAGTTTCTTCATTAAAGGCTTCTTGATCCCAACAATACTCCCCTAAACTTGATGTTCATCTTCTGAATCTTCAAGTTTCTAGATAAAAGCTTTATCTTGACTTGGAGGATGTAATGAAATACTTCTTTACTTCTTGTACTGTGACTTGTCATTTTGTTGAGTCAACTCTGCTCCTGCTCTCTTTTCATCTTTAGGGCTGTTTAACCTCACTAAATCTTCCAATTTTGTCTCTGGGTTGCCCTGCACATAAGAAACTCGGACCTTCTTGGGAACCCAAGCCATTACAGACCTGGATCTTTCTCTTGCATCAACATAATCATATTTCTTCAAAGTGATTGATGCACTATTAGGTTTGACAGGTCTCCAAACCCAACGTGCTGATGCTTTAACAGCATTAACCCGATTCTTTCTAACAGCATTAACCACTGCCTTTTGTCTAGCAGTATTAACTAGTTAAGATTTTTCTTGGAACCATGTGTCTTTTTGGATTGGGGTGATTAATTCTTAGAGAATTTTGATGGTTCACCCTTTTTACATTATTCTAAACTGGTTTTTCCTCCCTTTGACCATTTAGCTGTCTCTTTTGTTTACATGTATACTAGAGGTGATCAAAACTTCCACAGACATAGCAGGCTTTATTGTGCATCACAAAATCATTTCTTAGTTGTTGGAACTTTTGATTATTCTAGTTTCTTTGATTTCTCCTAGGTTTTTGTGACCTGTACATTTCAGCATACTTAACTATTTTCCTAACTGGTTTTTCTTGTTGTTTTGGTCTAACAACATCAACTTTAGGAATAGTAGGAACAATAGTTTTCTTCTTACCATCTGACACCAACTCCTTATTAATTGGGGCACAACACTCTCTCCTAACAGTATTAGATTCAATTATGTTGAACACACCCTTATTTTCAACTGTCTTTTCATTACTAGGTGTAACAACAGTAGTAACATCTAAATTTTCACTTTCTATAATTTCATCTATAAAAGTTAGATCAGGTTTGCCATGTAAGAAATTTCTGGATAGAGGTGGGGGAACGGCATGATATGCCTTATCTAATCCAGACTTATCAGTTAAATTCACAAAACCTTCTACTGCAGGAGAAGCTGCAGTAGATCCATCATATCCTAGTCCCTTTTTAAACTTGTCAATTACTTAACATTCTAGTATTTCATTTAAAGACTTGAATGAATTTTGAAACTTTTCTAATGTTTGTTTTAACTGATCTCTTTTTGCTTCAGCTTTTTCCAAATTCAATTTATATACATATAAGGCATTATCTCTTAGTCTAACCTCAAGTTTTAAGACATTTATGCTATCTTCTAACACAACCTCATTTTTCTTATAATAAACTAGTCTAGCTTCTACGGATTCTAGACGTGCTTTATAAGATAACAAATTAAATTGAGACTTTTTGTAATCAGAAGAAAAATTATCATATTGCTCTTTAAGAGTAGCATAAGCTTTCATACATGATTTAGAACAAGAATCTACCTCAGAATCTGAACTGGAAGAACTTCTTGAACATGTCATTAATGCAAAAATTTTAAGATGCTCTTCTTCTTATTCAAAGCTTCACAACAAGCTCTGATACCAATTGTGAAGAACGTTTAAGCTCTTGTTTGTTCAGAACATGATTTAGGATGAATTAATAACAAAGGCAGAATATTCAAACGTTGAATCATTGTTATTAATACAAGGTTTTTCATCATCATCACCTAAGATACATGACTACTACAAGACCCAATCTTACCTGATCAATGGTAAGACGGTTACATAAACAGGAATCATAAGATCCTTGAGGCTACACCACCATGCTAGCATCTATTTCTTGTGGGATGTGTAAACCCACACACACAACACGTTTTACAGCTTTGGTGCACACACACTTTTTGGCATACTAAAACTATATGCCTAGACCTCCTTTTATAGCATAAGGAGGTTAAGGTTTACATGGAAACTAATAACAGATATTAAATAAGTAAATCATCTAATGTTTATCTTGATATCTTTTCATCTTTATCTCTTTTTGACAAAATCCTCATTTTCTCCTACATCTTGTAGAATCCCATAATGACGACTTTGATCCTTCTTGTTTCCATCTTGTTTCATTCATGTTTTGTCTTATCAACTCAAATATAATTCCCAACAATCTTCCCCTAGTTGATAATGACAAAACCAAATAAGGACAAACTTCCCTTGAAGTTAATATACGAATGAAACTTCCCCTTAATCTAAGTTGCAAATTATCATTAAATCTTCTTCCCCTTTTTGTTATACGCACCTTAAGAAAAATGAACTTGAGCAGTAGAAACTTACACTAGCAGTAGTAACAAAGACTAGCAGTAGTAAAAACCTTCACCTCGATGTAGCATATAAATGGTTAAACATTTTAACATTAAGCTTCCCCTGAAACCCATATGTTAACCATTTCTTGAATCTTCAATTCTGTAGGCTCTATGTAATGATCATTGATGAAGAAAACTAAGTATAACCAATTTGATATAGAAGTAGAATAACCCAAACTTGTGTCTTATGTCTTGCACTATAATATGATAAGAACTCATAATCTTCTTCTTCGTTTTATGAGTAGACCTCGATCTCTTGATAAATCCGCATGCCTATACATGAGTCACTGAGCCAAGTGATAGTAAATACCTGTGAGTACTACAATGTATCTCCTTACATCAGGTAAAAACTAGTTTTATCAAGTCTTCATCATAAACCGTATATAACCAAACAAGTTATCTCCAAGACCAAAAGATATAATAAGAACACGCATCTGAAAAATCCACTTCATCTTCAAATAAGTGATAAACAATCTTCTTCGTAATCAATTAATCCAATAAATACGAGCCTTTAATTCAGTTAAGAACCAAAAACCAAAAATCTTATGTGTGTGTTATCCGATATCTGTCAAAGCTAGCAGTACTAACTTCTTTTATCGGACAAGGCTAGCAGTTGTAATTGCTTCTAGCAGTACTAACTTCCTTTAACCCAAACAGTATTAACATAGGAAGCAGTATTAATTTTATTGAACCCGAGCAGTATTAACTGCTTAAATTCAATAGCAGTATTAATATCATGAAGCAGTATTAACTTTTTAATCCCAAGCAGTAGTAACTAACTGCTTTTACCACAAGCAGTAGTAACTGCTTTTTAACGCTAGCAGTATTAACCAACAATAATAACAGTAGTAACTGCTTTTATACCTTAGCAGTATTAACTCATGACTTACTACTGTTCTTCCATACTAGGCAGCACAAAGTACATTAGCAGCATTAACCATCCTTGACAGCATTAAGTATGTACTTGAGCCCTAGCAGCATTAACTGAGTCGAGCAGCACTAATTTAAACAAACAGCAGAAACTATATCCAAGCAGCATTAATCTTCTTTAACAGCATTAACTTTGTATACAAATCCAACAGTAGTAACTATCCTATTACCAGTTGTATACCAGCTGATCTAGATCATTGCCTTGAAAGTTTCCATGTCATCTTATTTAAGCACGATAATGATCAAGAATAACATTAACATCCTTCTCTTCCAAATCATGACCACCATAGATACCATTAGTGCAAACCCCCACTTTATACAATCACGGCTTATCAAGAAAACCCTAAAAGAGTTTGAATGAATTCATACCAAGCCGTGTATACACCACATCAGATCCAAAAAATATACAAACCCTAATTATCTCGGGTTTGATCAGTTAAAGCACAACGGGTAAAAAAGAAACCCAAATAAATAGTAACAAAGCTTACCAATCGTATTGCATACCTAAATAGGTAGAGAGGACGATTATAAGCATCATTATAGCACTGAATCTTCAAAACCCTATAAAACTTTCACCACATGATTTCTTGAAAATTAGCGTTTTTAGAGTTTCTTTAAAACCTTGTAGATCCTAGATCGAGAGCCATATAGCTCTGATACCAATTGTGGAGATCGTTTAAGCTCATCTAGGATATGTTTTACAGATAATATAAATATGCAGCAGAATAATAAAGAATAATATATTATCAAATAAGGTTTTATTACCATACGTTTCCTCCAAGCCCCAATTCTAGATGATCAACTTTAAAACGGTTACAATCTAACAGGGATCAAAGATCCTTGGGGCTACACCAATACTCTAGACATCTACATCTTCTTGTGTACACACATACACTTTTCTGGATTGATCCAAAACTATGTGTCTATGATCTCTTTATATAGAGAGATCATAAGACGTACAAGGAAACATAATTAATACAATTAATTACACATTAATTACAAGGAAACAGTATAAGGAAACTAAATCTTCTCTTTAAAGCATATCATTACTCCATCAATAATGTTGATCTTGTTTCCTTCTTTAGCATATCTTGTTTCCTTTGTAGCATATAGAATATATTGTTTCCTTTGTAGCATATAGAATATATTGTTTCCTTTTGTATCTTCAATCAGCATTAACTGTATTCACTAGCAGCATTAACTTCAGTCTTCTATTTGACTAATCAGCATTAATTTCAGCAGCAACATTAACTTCAGACGTAATCTTCTCAATCATCATTAACTTCAGTCTTTCAGCAGTATTAAGTTAGTACTGACAGTACTAACTTTGCTTTAGCAGTACTAAGTTTACACTAACAGTACTAAGTGATTAGTACTGGCAGTATTAACACAGTTAATACTGTTAGTTATAAACTGAGTACTAAATTATGCTTGGCAGTACAAACTCTGTCTTGGCAGTATTAAGTATGAAGACTTTAATTCCCAACACGGAGAAAATAGATTAGAAGACGTAGAGCGAGTGCTCATGCACTAAAAACAAAATAGAATAAAATAGAACAAAAAATATTTTTGTAACCGATGATCGAACAAGTGTACGGTAGCTCTCTAGAAAAGCGCACAAAGAAGCGGAGGAGCGGGTAAGCGCGAAGCGTTTTAAAAACCTTCTCCTTTATTCTACTTCGGCATCAAGTTCGTTATACTTAGTTTTCTTCATCAGTAATCATTACAAAAAGTCTACAGAATTTGAAGATTTAAGAGATGGTAAACATATTAGTTTCAGGGGAAGCTTATTGTCAAAAATGTTTAACCATCAGGATATGTTCATGCACCACTTGAGATGAAGTGTTCTATACTACGGCTGATCAGTATTACTACTGCAAGTTTATATTCTACTACTCATATTCATTTTCTTATTGTACTAATAGGTGGCCAATTTTGGAGTATTGGAAGGTTGTATAGTAGTTTAGTATAAGAATTGTAGTTGTTATGAACACAAGTTGCATATCTACAAAGACACCTATTGGATTGTGATAAAAAGATGGAAAAGATTATATAGTAATGAGTTTGCCGCTTATACGTGGGTCAAGGCAAGGTTTACAAAGGAAAAGCTACTTGAAGGGGAAGTTTTTGTTTCATTTAGGGAGATGATCACATCTCAACTTCAGGAGAAGCTATGGATTATATGATGAAGCTTTCTTACACGACTTTGTTTTTTTTTGTCATCATCAAATAGGGGAAGATTGTTGGGATTCTTAATTTGATGAGACAAAGTGAATAAAAGAATGAAACAAAAGGACTAAATGCAAAATAAGAATTCCTTCAAAAGATGAAGATTTTGAGATTTCAAAAGATCTCTTAAGAAGATAAAGATACGAAGATAAAATATATGTTAGGAAGATATTATATTGTTCTATCTTTGTGTAATTTGTTCTTAACCTTAGTAAACCTAAAATCTTAGATATAAAAGAGATATCAGGCATATGGTTTTAGGTGCATCTAGAAACATAGAACTCTCAACTGAAGAGCCGTCTAGAAAACGAGTGTGTTATACACTATAGTTATAGTTAGTTTTAGCTAATAGTTATTAGTTTAGTTTATAGTCCCAAACAAACCAAGTAAAGATTTAGGGGGAAGGTGGAATCGTATGGAATAAAAAAAACCTTGAAAAACATCATTGTTCTAATTGTTATTATTCCGTTGTGTAATTGTTTATCTTTGATGTTTGTAATCCTAGATTCGATCTAAACAATCTAAGTCTTAAACGATCTAAGGGGTCATAACCAACTCCGCACCTCCTCTTGATTTATTTCAAAGCACAGGTTTTATACAAATCACTCAATAATACTCACTCATGTCAATATCTATAATTCGTGTACTGAATAGGAACAACGTTGACATCAAGATCCCTTTTGAGGGTACTCGGGTAGGTTTTACTTGATCAAAAAACGAAACATAAAGAATACTATAAACTATTTGTTATAAGTTTTTCATATATTCGAATATTAAAGTAGGGGATTTCCTTTTAAAGATCTATGATGAAGTTTTGTTTCGTGTTTCATTGGTCTTTAAAGATCTTTGACTTTGGTTGTTCAACACGAAATCATAAAAAACTGAAATCTTTTTTCTGTTTTAGTTTCGAGTTAATGATGGTGGTTTGGAGATGGAGGATAGGAGTAAGATTAGATGAAGGTTTGTGGTTGACATTGTGACGATGGTTTTAATAGGATATAGGGCATATTATAGTGATAGTTGATATAGTAATGTCGATAGGTGTGATTTTGTGATGATAAATGAAAGTTGTTACACGGTTATGTTTGATTAAATCTAGTTCAGTAGTTGTTGTTAACAGGTTTAGATTTATGTTTTCGAGTCTGTTTGATTTACTTCTTTTTCTTTCGACCTTGACTTGGTCATGACTCGGTTGAGTCAACCCGGTCAATCTGACTAGGGCAACTCGGTAAATACCGAGTTGACTCAGTCAACTCATTCTAAAACCCTAAACCGCTGTCCTAAATACACTGGCAAACCGCTGACAAGTAGTTGAACAACCAGCAATGCCCTAAAAACTCTAAACCGATTGGTTGACTATTAATTTGGCAATAGTTTTTGTTTCTATTGACCATGAAAAGTTAGTCTTCATAACCTGTATTAAACCGCTACGGTAAACCGCCATGGTTTTTATCAAACCACTGTCAGAAAAAAGTACGATTACCAAACCGTTGTCAGTACTTTTGTACTTTTTCCTAAAAAACTAGATCTGGTTTTTTCTTTTAGCCAAACCGCTACCAAGAAAAATATTTAAACCCAGATTTGTTTCTTCTATAAACTTGTCTTTTAAGCACAAAAAAACAGCAGATTTAAAACAGAAACAACATATCCAAACTAGAAATATAATCAACAACAATAAACAACACCCCTGGCTGTTTTTTCGTGGTTGTTTCTTAGAAGAAGAACAAAAAACCATGAAAAAGAAACTGTTAGAAATAGCAAACAACCAAGTAACAACCTGCCTGGTAAGCCTGAACAACAAACGAAATTGCCTGGTAACGTGATAACCAAAAACAGCAAACAAAGACGATACAAATGCCCCTGGTTTAATCTCTGATGCCACATGTACACAATAAATGACATATGAAAACAAGTATTAAAACAAATTGGTGGTATGGTTTTTTTTTTGTGTTGAATAAATATGCAGCTATTTTATTAGAGAAAAGAGGTTTAAGATGGAAGATGTGTGTGCTAGAGAGAAAACACACACACTTACACCTTTATAAAAGTGATCTACACACCCCCTCCAAGGAAGTAAATTGAGGGGTTATTTAATCCTGGAATCGACTAGCTAAAACTATCCCGACAGCGACCTATAAATGATAAATAAATTCCCGTATTAGTCAACATATTTTTAGAGGCTAACAACACCGATAAAAACCTCAACTAACAACAGAATCCCCCACTCTCAAATTTTGATAAACCCCCCCAAAATTATTAAAACCCCTAATTTTATGGAAAACACATAACCCCGTCACAAACAAGATCCACCACATTTCTAACCAATTCAACACTTGTGAACAATATCACACAACACAAAGTCTAAAGAACCCCTAAATTTGAAAACCCTAGATTTTAAAAACTAATTTTAACAAGATCAAAACATGATTAGAGCAACTGGCTCTCAATACCATGTAAACTTTTATAACAAAATCACTAAATGTAACAATTCGTAATTTTTAGGTCATTATTTAATCCTATACTTTCACTATTTATTTTAATTTTTCATAAAATTTACTTTTTTGGTTAACCGGATAAGTTATCTCGCGTTCGTAGTTAAACGTATATTAAACGTGAACCCAACTTTAGACTAAATATTAGTCTACGTGCTCTGTGTATTTTTATTATTTTAGATATTTATCCTAAATGTTGTAATTTTATTTTTAACATTTACGTTTACTCTTCATGGTTACGTCTAAACTCTTGATTTACCCTACATTTTTACCCATTAGCCTAAACAATACCTACTTATAAAAAATATAACATAATCCCCTCTCCCTTGTCTAGAAACAGCACCACGTGGACTTATGTCCATGTGGTGAATCAACATGATAGGTGTCCATGCTTAAAATAAAGAAAGGACACAGTTCATACTCTTTTGCATGCCTTGACAACCAAACCAACCCAACATCTCTCCACAAAAAAACCTTTTTAACCAAAATAGTTCAACATATCACTCTTTTGCTCTCCCTCTTGTGCCGTGACCACCATCAACACCAACACCAAATTCATACAAAAATTGCTAAAAGATATATTCAAGCTTGAATGTTTTTCCAACCCTTCAAGCCTTTGAATATATATTAAGCAATGTTTTGTATGAATTAATGGTGTTGGTGTTGATGTTGTCACGGCACAAGAGGGAGAGCTAAAGAGTGATAAGTTGAACTGCGATAAAGTTTGTGGAATGATATTGTGTTTTGTAGTCAATGCATGCAAAGAGTATGAAAACATTTGTCCTTCTTTATTTCAAAGCATGACACCAATCAATGATTGATTCACCACATGGACATAAGTCATTTGTGTGCCTGTTTCTAGATAAGGAGAGGGGATTATGTTATATTTTGTATAAGTAGGTATTGTTTAGGCTAATGGGTAAAAATGTAGGGTAAATCAAGAGTTTAGACGTAACCATGAAGAGAAAACGTAAATGTTAAAAATAAAATTACAACATATAGGATAAAATATCTGAAATAATAAAAATACACAGAGCACGTAGACTAATATTTAGTCTAAAGTTGGGTTCATATTTAATTATGACGTTTAACTACGATCGCGAGATAACTATCCGTTAACCAAAAAAGTAAATTTTATGAAAAATTAAAATAAATAGTAAAAGTATAGGATTAAATAATGACCTAAAAATTACGAATTGTTACATTTAGTGATTTTGTTATAAAAGTTTACATGGTATTGAGAGCCAGTTGCTTTAATCATGTTTTGATCTTGTTAAAATTAGTTTTTAAAATCTAGGGTTTTCAAATTTAGGGGTTCTAGATTTGTGTTGTGTGATATTGTTCAACAAGTGTTGAATTGGTTAGATATGTGGTGGATCTTGTTTGTTGATTGGGTTAATCGTGTTTTCCAAAAATTAGGGTTTTTCATAATTTTGGGGGGTTTTTAAAATTGAGAGAGGGATTGTGTTAGTTGAGTTTTTAACTTGTTGTTAGGCCCTAAAATATTTTGACTAATACCTGAATAAACATTTAACATTCAAATTCGTGACGGATAGTTTAGCTCGTCGTACCAGGACTATAAAAACCACCCCACCCATAACTTCCATGGAGGGGTGAAGCTCACTTTTGTAAAGTGTAAGTGTGTGTGTTTTCTCTCTAACACACACATCTTCCATCTTAAACCTCTTTTCTCTAATAAAATGGCTGCATATTTATTCAACCCAACCATACCACCTGATTCGTTTTAATACTGGTTTTCATATGTCATTTATTGTGTACATGTGGCATCAGAGATTAAACCAGGGGCATTTGTATCGTCTTTGTTTGCTGTTTTTGGTTATCACGTTACCAGGCAATTTTGTTTGTTATTTAGGCTTACCAGGCAGGTTGTTACTTGGTTGTTTACTATTTCTAACAATTTCTTTTTCATGGTTTTTTGTTCTTCTTCTAAGAAACAACCACGAAAAAACAGCCAGGGGTGTTGTTTATTGTTGTTGATTATATTTCTGGTTTGGATATGTTGTTTCTGTTTTAAACTGTTTTTTTGTGCTTAAAAGACAAGTTTATAGAAGAAACAAATCTGTGTTTAAATATTTTTCTTGGTAGCGGTTTGGCTAAAAGAAAAAACAGATCCAATTTTTTAGGAAAAAGTACAAAAGTACTGACAACGGTTGGTAAATCTTACTTTTTTCGTGAATATTGGTTTGATAAAAACCAGGGCGTTTTTACCGTAGCGGTTTAATACAGGTTATGAAGACTAACTTTTCATGGTCAATAGAAACAAAACTTTGCCCAAATTAAAAGTCAACAACGGTTTGGAGTTTTCTTAAGGGCAGCAGTTTGTTCAACTACTTGTCAGCGGTTTGCCAGTGTATTTAGGACAGCGGTTTAGGGTTTTAGAATGAGTTGACTGAGTTAACTCGGTATTTACCCGTCGTTGCCCGAGTCAGATTGACCGGGTCGACTCAACCGAGTCATGACCAAGTCAAGGTCAAAAGAAAAAGAAGTAAATCAAACAGACTTGAAAACATAAATCTAAACCTATTAACAACAACTACTGAACTAGATTTAACAACATAAACCGTAACAACATCATTACAACAACAACAATCACAGCCTCGACATTACAATATCAACAAATCCAATAATCCAACTAATCCTATAAACCCATCGTCACAATGTCAACCACAAACCTTCATCTAATCTTACTCCTATCCTCCATCTCCAAACCACCATCATTAACTCGAAACTAAAACAGAAAAAAGATTTCAGTTTTTTAGAAATTTCGTGTTGAACAACCAAAGTCAAAGATCTTTAAAGACCAATGAAACACGAAACAAAACTTCATCATAGATCTTTAAAAGGAAATCCCCCACTTTAATATTCGAATATAAAGAAAAACTTATAACAAATCTGTTATAGTCTTTCTTTGTTTCGTTTTATGACTCAAGTAGACCTACCCGAGACCCTCCAAAGGATCTTGAAGTCAACGTTGTTCCTCTTCAGTACACGATTTATAGATATATGAATGAGAGAGATATTGATTGATTTTATATCCACCTGACTATGAAATCAATCAAGAGAGGTGCGGATAGGCTTATTGACCCTTAGCTCGTTTAAGACATAGAATTGTTTAGATCGCATCACGGCAACCCAACATCAACGCTCCCCCCATTACCACCACCGAAAAATACCAATTAGAACCAAGATGTATTATTCACGGATATTTATTATCTTCCCAACATTCCACCTTCCCCCAAATCATTACTTTGGGACTGACTAACTAACTATTAACCAAACTAGCTAACCAAACTAACAAACTATCGAGTAAACACACACTTTTCTAAGACCGACACTCCCTTGAGAGTTCAATGTTCAAGATTCCAAAAACCAAATGCTGATATCTCATTATATAACTAAGATATCTAGGTTTACAAAGGATACGAACCAATTACAAAAGATAAGGAACCAATAATAATCTTCCTAACAAATAATAATTATCATCAGTAACGTTTTATCTTCTTAAGGAGATCATTTGAAATCTTCAAAATCATCCATCTTTGAAGAAACTTCTTTTCAATTTAAGTCCTATTGTTTTCATTCTTTAATCACTTTGTCCTCACAAATCAGAATCCCAACAATCTTCCCCTAATTTTTGAATGATGACAAAAAAAAACAAAGACTGTACGAACATCCTCTTAAAACCAAACTACTCCAGAATAAGATGTGGATCATCTCCTAAAATAAACAAAACCTTCCCCCTTATGTAGCCTTTCCTTGTAACCTTGCCATGCCACCACGTATAAGCTGCAAATCATAACTATGTAATCTTCTTCCCCTTTTTATCATAATCCAATAGGGGTCTTTTGTAGATATGCAACTTGGATCATAACAACTACAAATCATATACTACAACTACTAATACAGCCTTCCAATACTCAAATTGCCCACCATTACGTACAATAAGAAAAATGAATCTGAGTAGTAGGAATATAAACTAGCAGTAGTAATAATGATCAGCAGTAGTAACGAAACACTTCATCTCAAGTGGTGCATGAACATATCCTGATGGTTAAACATTTTTGACAATAAGCTTCCCCTGAAACTAATATGTTTACCATTTCTTGAATCTTCAAATTCTGTAGACTTTTTGTAATGATTACTGATGAAGAAAACTAAGTATAACGAACTTGATGCCGAAGTAGAATAACCCAAACTTGTATCTTATATCTTGTACTATCCACGTGACTCCAAACTCATACTAATACCAACTTAAAATAAATATAAAAATTAAGTAGATCCGCAACCTCTAGACAAAATCCTCATCTATATTAGAACACTGAGCACAACAACGTAACTCTTATAAGTGTGAAGCAAAATGTATGAGCGTGAGCACATAAGAAAAATCACACACCTTTGCTAGATTTGTCAAGTCTTTGTCACAACATTGAAAACATAAACAAGTTATCTCCTGCTAAAAGGTATGATAAAACACAAACCTAAATAATTCCACTTCATCTTCAAATAGGTTATAAATAATCTTCTTCGTAACCAATTATACCAATAAATATGAGCCTTTAAATCCGTTAAGAACATTTAAAACCAAACCAAAAATTTCTTCCTGTGTGGGACATACTGTAAAAAAACCATCAACTGTCTGAAACTGATGAATACTAGCAGTATAAATATCAATCAATCAATATTAACTCTCTATGCCAGCAGTACAAAGTATGAACGAACAGTACAAACCTTTTTAACATACTACTGTTGTAAATAACCAAGCTGGCAGTCGTAACAAGTAACAAGTAGTATTAACATCTCATACTTTCAACACTCCAAACGAGCAGTATAAACATTTAAAGGAAGCAAAGAAAGCAGTACTAAAAATTACCACTGTTTGTTGTTAGCAACACTTTATCTGTTTACAAAAACGTCTGCTATCTGTTACTACACGCATTCTCTCTTCCTCCTATATCATTTTAGTGTACGCTTAATCTGTCCACCAAAAAATAAATGATCTACCTGTCACTAATTCTTTAATTTACTATTTTTTAATCCAAGCAGTAGTAATATTAGCTGATAATACAAATCATCTTTGGGCAACACAAAGTACCAACGAGCAACATTAACATCTTGAATTACTACTAGTAGTATTATCACAAAGCTAGCAGTAGTAAATTTCTTGTAATCCCAATGCTAGCAGTACTAAAAAGCATGTAGCAGTATTAAGTTTACATTTCCCGTCCCCAATTGTGTTCGTCTCCAAGCAGTATTAACTCCTTAACCTAGCAACTTTAATAACACGTGCAACACTTAACAAATACCATGTTTCTTTGCATACCAAGCTTTAACCTCCTATACTACCTTCATTATCGAGCAGCATTAAGATCATACAGCAACATTAACAATCATATTGGCAGTACTAAGTAAATATGAAGCAATATTAATACCCAAACTACTATTGGTTCGTGAGAACAACAGTATCAACATGCTTTAAACTTAATCTCATCATATACTGTCTAATCACGAAACATAATTCAATCTGCTAATAACCACAAACCTGTTGTAGCAACCACCAAACAAATCCAAAACCCTAACATGCTGCTCCATTAATCTATTGCGCAAGTCATACAGCAGCTTCCAATGTCACACATAATTATGAACCAGCAGATCCAAAACGTTCACGAATACAAACTGCTTCATAATCATTCATTACCTACTGTGATTCCTAAACCAACAACAACTGACGCCCATAACATCATCATTAAATCCAACCCAAAACGAACTTATTCGGTTTCAACAAGTAATTAGCGGTTTTCTGTCTCCATACAAACAAAATTTTTTAGGGTTTGGTTTGTTATTTTAAGAACAGCAAAACAATATGGCAGGGTTCGTATCTTAAGATGTTTTCACAGCAAGATAATCACATCCTTATGTTTAGTTTTCAAATACTATTGACAATCAATATTAGGGTTTCGACCAGATAATATTCACAACAAAGCACTAATCATATTACCAGATAAACACCATCAAGCGATAAGGATAAAACCTTTAGGGTTTCGACCTAATCAATCAATAAAAAACTAACCATATTTGCTGTTGTGAATCAATGAATCAGGAGATCCTTTATAGCATAATCATTCTTCAAAGCTGTTTGCTTCGAACCTCCTTGCGCTGAAACATAATTACACCAACCATCGAGTTTAATGATGAAATAAATGAATTCAAAAAAACATAAAATTCGGATAACCTTCTTTTCATTCCAAAACCGTGTAGATCCTAGATCGAGAGCCACAGGCTCTGATACCAATTGTGGAGTCTGTTATGACCCCTTAGATTGTTTAAGACTCAGATTGTTTAGATCTAATCTAGGATTACAAACATCAAAGATAAACAATTACGCAGCGAATAATAACAATTAGAACAATGATGTTTTTCAAGGTTTTCTTTATTCCATACGATTCCAGCTTGCCCCAAATCTATACTTTGGGACTACTAACTAACTATTAACTATCTAGCTAACTAACTACTAACTATCATGTATACACATACTTTTCTAGACGACTCTCATTGAGAGTTCTATGTTTTTGGATGCCTAAAACAAATCCTGAATATCTCTTTATAGTACTAGAGATATCTAGGTTTACAAAGGATAAAGAACAAATACAAAAGATATGAAACAAATAATACTTTCTAACAATATTAATATTATCTTTGTATCTTATCTTCTTAAGGAGATCTTTCAGAAAACTTCAAAAACATCCCTCTTTTTGAGAATTCTTCTTTTGCAGTAAGTCCCTGTTTGTAATCAATCTTTTCTATCACTTAGACTCATAAAATCAAGAAATCCCAACAGGAGGTGGATTAATTTTTAAGGGTAAAGCTTCTACTGTTTAAAATAAGAGTGGGGAGTAGTGGTTTAGAGAGCGAATAGGGTGATGACTGCCGTGAGTGGAAATGAAAAAAGATTAGGGTTAGATATCCCAACTTTTAGGAGATTGTGACTGTTGGATTCTTGTATTTAATGAGAACAAATGAATAAAAGAATGAAACAAAAGGATCAAAGTTGTCAATTAGCAAATCCTACAAGCTGGTGGAGGCAATATAAATGATTTGGTCAAATATTCTACATATAATTAGGAAAAATATTAATGTGGTATAAATGCATTTAAATAGTTACCTATATCTATTGATTTTACATCCTTTGGAAGCCTTAAAAGACTGTTGTGTTATATCTTTGTGTCAATCATAATTCACTGTTTGATTGAATATACTTCTTAGTGGTATAAGATAGATTCCGCATTACTTATATCATTTAAATCAAAGTTTCATCCTTAGTATTTTTGGATTTATCCAAGGTTACTAAACCTTACAAGCTAAGGAGTTAAAGATCTATTTATATCATTGTTACTTTGATTTATAAAGAAAAACCTTGAAGTAACTTTGATTTGTGTTTATTATTTCCGTTGTGCAATTTATATCATTGTTACTATATTATCGTAGATGAGGTCTAAACAACCTCGAGCTTAAACGATCAGAGAACCTATCAAGTGTTTTAGGTTTCAACAAGTGGTATCAGAGCTTGTTGTGAAGCTTTGAATAAGAAGAAGAGCATCCTACAAATTTTGCATTAATGGCATCTTCAGGAAGTTCTTCCAGTTCAGATTCTTAAGTAGATTCTTGTTCTAAATCATGTATGGAAGCTTATGCTACTCTTAAAGAGCAATATAATAATTTGTCTTTTGATTACAAAAAGTCTCAATTTAATTTGTTATCTTATAAAGCAGGTCTAGAATCAGTAGAAGCTAGACTAGTTTATTAAAAGCAAAATGAGGTTGTGTTAGAAGATAGCATAAATGTCTTAAAACTTGAGGTTAGACTAAGAGATAATGCCTTAGATATATATAAATTGAATTTGGAAAAAGCTGAAGCAGAAAAAGATCTGTTAAACAGCAGGAAACATCTCCTCAAGGGACGAAACACCTCAAAAATACATCCAAGTCTGCGAAATATTCGATGTTTGGGGAATTGACTTTATGGGACCTTTCCCCTCATCAAACGGAAATAAATACATCCTGGTAGCTATCGACTACGTATCAAAGTGGGTAGAGGCTCAGGCCTTTCCCACCAATGATGCTCGGAACGTAGTAAACTTCCTCAAGAGACTATTCGCACGATTTGGAATACTAAAGGCCCTTATTAGTGATAGTGGGTACTCATTAATTGCAACTAACCAAATGGAAAAGGAATGAAAAGATTATGAAAAGATGTTCACCGATTCTCGACCGCTGGTAGTCACCCTCATACAACGAAACGGGCAAGTCAAAAACACAAACCAGGAAATAAAAAACGTATCCCTTAGAGAAAACCATAAAAAACAATAGGAAATAATGGCCTCAGACGTTGGATAGCATTATGGGCTTATCAGATAGCGTTAAAACCCCCCCTTAGGAACAACCCCATTTTAGAATAAGTCTACAGTAAGGCTGCCATAATTCACTGTCAAATAAGATGCACAAGGCCTACTGGGCATTAGAACTGCAACCTTGGACCTTATTAAAGTTGGGGCACCAGATCTTAGCAGATAATGAGGCTGGAAACAAATAGGCTCCGATTTATAGTCGTCCATCTCCTATAAGGGAAAACAAAAATATGGCACGATAAACGATAAATGCACCGACCAAACTATGCAAGAGGCGATAAGGGTACTTCTCTTAAATTCAGCACCTTAAGGCTGTTCCCTGGGAAACTAAAGTCGAGATGGTATGGGACTGTTTTCGGTATGCAAGGACATGAAAATGGCACAATTGAGCTGTACGATGAAGATGGGAACGAATTCATCATAAATAAACAACGGGTGAAACCATATCAAGAGAGCGTATTGGACACCAACAGAGATGACGACATAACTCTGAATGATGAAGGAGAAGTCACGTAAGGACGTGTAACTTCGAGTCTAGCTACAAGACTCGTAAATAAAGAGAAAGCGCTTCTTGGGAGGCAACCCAATATTTCTTTTCCCGCAATTTAAAGAGTGTCTTGGTATTTTCATTCTAATATTGTTTTATTTTATTATGTTTTGAAATTATTTTGTAATCATTCCTCTCGTTTTGTTTATAAACTTCGTCTTAATTTGCAATCAACGGTATATTTTGCAACAAAATAAGTGTAGGGGAAATATCCGGTTTTTAGAACCAAATTCAAACATTTAAAATAAATTGTTTAGATTAATTCGCATCAGTTTCGAGTCATATGATTGTATACATTAATTCTAGGTTTTTATGCAGTACTTTCTTTAGATTTGACTAATAAAATTGCGTTTAGGAAATTTCTCAGTAAAAACGAAGAGGAATTTTTCACAGTGCCTTGAGACGGCGTCAGGATAAAACCCAACGGCGTCGCGTCTCCAGCAATGTGAAAAATCGAAAATCTTTAAGTATTTTTGAAAAATAAAATGTACAAATATTCAAATATTGTTTGTAATTCTTTTGTAAACCTACATAAACCTATAATTATATCGTTACTCTCATCCTATCTTTACTGCTTTCATAGAGTCGAAACCTTAAAACTATTTAATTGTATTATATAAATCTATCCCATGGATTATACCTTGGTGTAGTTGTCTTTGCCTTTGATTTACATGTTATATTTGAACAAGAAGAAGCTTGGAAGATCTAGGATGTTTTCATTAATGACTCTGTAGGAACGAATTAAACCAGTTATCGCATGTTTTCTCTCAATTATTGAGCAAACTAGGAATAGTACTAGTTTTCTTTTCTTGTTTTTTTCCTTTATTCCTTTTTTACGGGTACATCTATAAACATTGAGGACAATGTTTAACTTAATTGTATGGGGAATAATCCTAAGAAACTATTCCTTCATTTTGCCATTTTGCTTTGTTCCTTTAAAATGATAGTAATATATGGAAACATAGCATAAAAAGGCAATTTACCCAAATTTTAAAAAAAATTATGACACATACCGACGAAAACCAAGTATTAATAGCGTCTCATGGATAGAATGTGTATGACTAGCATAAAAACCCTTAAAATTCCACCCCAAAAATGTGAGGTTCGCCTTTAGATCTTTAGGAAATTCGGGTATCCTATTATTAATACACCCCGAGAAAAAAGATAGTTTATACCTTCAGCTTTCTCGGAGTTAAGTTCGATATGCAGTCTATGTTGATCTATTCTGTCGTAACGGGATGATAACTATGTTGCCTTATAGTCGCCTTTCTAGAGCATTGGTATCGGTATTAAATTATATGAGTGTACCGGTAGTAATATTAAATTCTAGAACTTGTTTTTGTGATTCATCCCGAGATCGCATGGTAAGTATTAGGATTTGCTAGATAAGAGGCACTAGGATTAACCCCTGTTTTAAACCTATAATTAATTATTATGGTCACATCACTATATAACTATCCCACACCCTTGCCATGCACTTATTTTTAGTACAGGATACCCCTAGTACAACCCTTCGAGCCTATCCTTTTTTACGGTTCTCGTAATTTTTGGTTAAGCTGGACTATTAATGAAGAGCATTGTCAACCATAAACCAATCATTACACCAAAATTGCCTAAGCCCACCTTATATGTACTCACTTTTAGTACATTATTGTTTTAACCCAAGGTTAAGTATTTGATACACGGTGCTAATCTTGTCCTTGTAAATACTGTTTTGGGACGATTGAGATTCATGGTAGTATTCATCGTATGAAGAATTAGGGAAGAAGTAATTTATTCCAATAGAGCTCAATAAGCTCCATGTTATTTTGATCCACCTCAAATTGGGTCATTAGTTAGATTATAAATAATCGAGTATGTAAACGTTCAAGTGTAGTGTGTACTATAAACCCCCTGATGTTTAAATGTTTAGAGCAATTGCAAAAAACATAAATTAAAAAGGAAAAAAAATGTACGGGCTTCTTTGCTTTATGTAAATTAGAGTTAAGAAATAAAAAGAAAGAGTTTGATGTAGAGTTGTGTAGAGTTTGTACCATTTGTCCCGAGGATCTATGGCTTAGCAAACAAACCAACGTGTATTCCTTTATAAATAATTAGCTAAACCCTTCAACTCTAAATTCACCCCAATTCCACCACCACAATGAACCATTGTTTCGTTTCTGTTTTGGTAATGTTATCTTACACCCTACACCCACAACACACACCTTTAAAAGACCTCTTAGATAAGTACTGAAATAATGCTTGTGCCTGGCAGTGGAGGTTTGAATCCTTACCAAGCTATGGTAAGTTATATGCTGATGACAAGTAAATGAAGTGTATGATTTTTCATTCCTCATTAATGTTATAATTTATATACACTCGAGTGAAAGAGAAGAATCTCAAACACTTTATTGAGGTTGCTAGTATATACTTTTCGTGCTTTTAATTACGAGGTCTAGAAGGATGGTTGGTAAAATACTTTTAAAAGAGTAGGTTTAATGACCCCACATCACTGCTATTATCTAAGGTAGAAAAGCCTATTTCTTGAGGACAAAACAAATCTCTAAGTGTAGGGGTAATTTTGATGAGGTGGTCATATTAATACACATTTTGAGGTCATTTAACCTCTCTAATCATGCACAATATGCCCAGCATATAATGGCTTAATCGTTTGTTTTTAGGTTTTTAGCACTTGGATGGCATTTGGAAGAAATATGCATGACTTGGGCTCATTTGGAGAAGAAACGGACAAGATTACGGACCTACACCAAATCTATGAAGAAGTATTGTTTACAGAGCGTGGAGACGGCGTCGCAGGCATAAAGTGACGTCGTCGTGATCTATCTAGTGACGGCGTTAGAGATCTCGTGACGAAGTCAGGACGTGGCTGACTTAAAGAGGATCTAGAATCATCCATGTAGCGACGGCGTCAGGCACTACAACACGACGCGGTCGCAGCGATATCTTTATATATACAAAACTGATTTTAGGGTTTTAAGTGTTTAACTTTGTATAACTTTAGGAGACGAACCCTAGCCTTTGTAGCAGCTTTAAAGGTCGTTTTTAGGGCCTCAAAACCCTATTTTAACTACCTTCTATCCATGTTTTAGTCACAAAGAATGTTAATTCATTCTATCATTCTAAAAATGTCAATGTGTTGTGTGATTTATATCTTGTTCTTGCTTTTCTCCTTGAACAAGCTATGACTAAACCCTCTTTATATTTGCTTATGATTCATAAAAGTCGGATTGTAGATCCTATTACTGTTGCTTCTTGTTGATAAGTATGCGCGTTAGGCTTTAGAAAACCAGTTTTTTTTCTGTATCGCTGTAGATACGTCTAACCAAGTAAAGTAGAAATGATAACCATCGGTAACAGTCTTCATACTACATACCCCATTATATGGTTGAATCCATCTTATGATATTGCATACGCATTTAATATACTCTAGGGGCCTGTAATAGACTTGCATACTACCTTACTTGTGCGATTGCCTTAACGGAATATTAAATAGATGGCGGGTTCAGTAATCCTTCATGACACAAAATCATCACATTATGAAAAGGCAAACATGATTAGGAAATAAATCTGATAAGTAATGCATAATTAAGTAAATACATTTAATTATCATAAAGTTTATCACCAGTAATTAGATAATAAGTTTAAACAAAACCACCTCTCAAACATAGAATTACCTTGCTTTCTTATAAATAAAAAAAACACAAAAATAATCCTTCTTTCTCAACCCCTAGAATTCTATTGGACGGTGATCAAGCCTTTCCTAACCTATTCCCCAAAAAGAACGATAACAACCCCCGAGTCTTGCCTATACTACTACTACAACGGTTAGGTACTCTGCCTAGGGAGTTGTAAACTTCTTGTTGAAGTCCTACAATGACCGCATCACAAGTTCTTAAATATCAAAGATAAGTTATAAAAAAAGCTACAATAATATGTCGAATGAGGTAAATACCAAAAGTATTCCCTTAGGTCTCCTCCTCAACTATTAATCGTGAGCCAAACTCCTAAAAACCAAACATAGAGCTTATTCAATAAGCTATAGCTATTAATTATTTCTATAAAAGCTATCCTAATATGCTATAAAAATATGACAAGTATAGGTAATAACCAAAAACATGTTTCCTTTGTTTCCTTTTTGAGCCGAATACAAATAAGCCATAAATAAGCTATACAAAGCTTTTAAATAAGCTAAATAAATATTAAGCTACATAGTATATAAATGTTATTCAACCATCACAACCAAAATAATAAATCGGTCCTTTCTTACCCTGTATAACCCAACGTTTAACCAACAAAACACCCCTTTTTTAATTTTAGTTTGAAATTTTGAAACTTTTATTTTTTAACAAAACAAAGAGACCATACAACTATTATCTATGCATCATTAGACTACTAAAAGTAAAAAAATATTTGAGAAATAGATTACTTACAAAGAGGGTTTTGAAAATGAGACTAAGCACTAAACCGACAACCTAAACGTTGTTTTAATGAACCCACGTGTTTTGGATTCTAATTTTGATAAGCAAAATAAATATAAGAAAATGAAACAACAGACTAAAACTGTAATAAAAGAAATCTTTCAGCTGGAGGAGCACATGAGATAGAAGATATAGATTTTCATAAGATCTTCCTTATAAAGATAAAGATACAGAAGAATATTTAGAAGATAATCATAAATGTTTAATATATCGTTTTGGTTTTTATCTTCTTTTTAAGCCTGATAATCTCTCTATATAAAGAAATCATAGGAGTGTGATTTAGATATCCAACCATATAAAACTAAAGCTCCTCCCAATGAAGTCTAGATAGTTAGATGCAAGTCGACTGATGAGAGTCGAATAGTACACCATAGTAAAGTTGGTGTAGCCCCCAAATTATTGTTGAGGGTAATAGAAAAGTTCAATAAAGAAAACCGTTGTGATAACTTAATTGTGTTCTTTATTATTCCGCTACGTGTTATCATCATTAGTTATTGTACATCCTAGATAATATAAGAATCTAATCAATCATTGAGCTATAATCGATTCTTATCATTGGTATCAAGAAGCAAGGTTGCTCTTGATATCTAGGATCTACAAGGTTTTTACAAATCTAAAACAGGTATGATGGCTTTTTATTTTCAATGATTTCTCTTTATCAATTCGATTGTAATATGGGGTTTTGTCACGATCCAGCTTATTCTTTCAAGACAAACATGAAGATGTTCTAATTATACTGCTAGTTACTGATTCTATAATAAAACCAATAAGGGGTTTTAAGTTTCTATGATTTTCGGTAACATTCAAAATCAGATGGATATTCCGGGTTTTTCCAAAACCCTAATTTGTAGCAGCTGAATTCAGGCGATATTATTGGGCAAATGATCTGGTTCTCTTTATTTTCTGTATATACATCTGATCATCATAGTGTAAAAGAATACAACTTCTCTGACCTAGCGAAAGATTACAAGATAAGAAAACCCCTAATTACTAGGTTATTAGAATAAATGGGATTCGCTAAGGTTTTTTGGGTGTATCTGAGCCCTCTTAAACAGCAGCTTGTGATAAGATAAGTTCTGAAAACCCTAAGTTGTAGGGTTTATATATTTATATGATATTTATGATTAATACTGCTGCTAGTTGGGCTCGTATTCCATGTATATGTTGCTGGTATTGTTCAATAAAAAGAAGTTGATGGACATGATTATATAGCTGCTATTGTGAACGTAGACAAAGAGATCTTCTATAAAAATAGAAGATATGACAGCACATGTATTTGTTTAATACTGTTTGAGCAAAAGTATGGTTAATACTGCTGTCATGTACTTAGTACTGTCCGATCTCATGTGTATTAGTACTGTCTTCATAAAGGTTCATGAATATGATGCCTATAATACATACATATATCTATTGAATGGGAGTGCATAAGTACTGTTTGGTCTCATAGATTTAATGTAGTTGTTCATGCTTAAAAGAAAAGGTTTGTGATGCTACTACTATAAGTACTATTCGCACAATAAAGTTTAAACTATTCGTGCACATGGAATTTTATTACTGCTCTTTGAGGTTAGTACTGCCAACTCATATATAGTGTTTAAAAGTTAAAACTTTTGGGTATATATGTCCGTGGGCCTCAAGACACGAGAAGTTTTATGTTGGCAAAACAATGGTACTGTTCGTGCATAGTGCTGCCTTACAAAGAAAATTTTGTGCTTCTATAAACAGTTTGGGCTTTATATTGTTACTATTGTTTGGGCTCAAGCTACTGTTCGACCAAAAGTATTAATACTATTGTTGTGTACTTGGGCTTAAAAATAATTAATACTGTTGGGCTTTGATGTTAATATTGTTCGATGTTATTGGTGCTGCCAACAGAAGACTTAATACTGTTCGAACAGTGAACAGTAAGTGACAACAATATTGGTGAACAGCAGGTAAAAGGTTGCAGGCTCAAAAGTATGGTGATGATGTATAAAGAATTCAAACGTGGGCTTATTGAAAAGTGTTTGTACTGTTAGTTGTATCCGAAAAGATTTTAATACTGCCAGAGTCGTCCGACAAAGCAGTTTGTACTGCTAGGCTTGTCAGATATCAGACAGTACTTGGTTTTTGGATGGATTTGGATCTCGGACAGAACTATTTTCCAAATAGTTTATTCTTATTGATTTTATGGCTCATTTTTAGGATTATTTGAAGATGTGATTACAAAGACAATTGAATATTTCTTATTTGATGTTGTAGTTGAGTTTTACAGGTGCGTGTCTTATCATATCTTAAAGTCGTGTTTATGACAGGACATTGACTTTAAAGATAACTTGTTCGTGCTTAAATGGTGTGACAAAGACTTGTCAAAATCTAGCAAAGGTGTGTGATTTTTCTTATGGTGTTTAATGGTCACATTTGCTATCACTTAGTATGTGTCTCATAGAAGATGAGGATTTTTTTCAAGAGGTTGCGGTCTACTTATATTTCACATATTTATTTATAAGTTCGACGTCACGAGGATAGTGCAAGACATAAGACACAAGTTTGGGAGATTCTACTTCTTCATCAAATTCGTTATACTCAGTTTTCTTCATCAGTGATCACTACATAGAGCCTACAGAGTTCGAGATTCAAGAGATGGTAAACATATGGGTTTCAGGGGAAGCTTATTGGTTAAATGTTTAACCATCTACATGCACCACTTGAAGTGAAGTGTTTCGTTACTACCGTTGATCTTTATTACTACTGCTAGTTTAAATTTCTACTACTCAGATTCATTTTTCTTATTGTGCGTAATGGTGGGCAATTTGAGTATTGGAAGGCTGAATTAGAAGTTGTGGTATATGATTAGTAGCTATTATGATCCAAGTTGCATTTCTATAGAAGACCCCTATTGGATGATTACAAAAAGGGGAAGAAGACTACAGAGAAATGATTTGCAGCTTATTATGTGTGGTGACATAGTCAAGGATTCTAATTCTTATCTTAAGTCAAGGGGAAGCATTGAAGATTTTGTTTCATTCAGGGAGATGATTACATCTCAACTTCAGGGGAAGCTTTGGCTTTATGATGAAGTTCGTACGAGACTTTGTTTGTTTTGTCATCATCAAATAGGGGAAGATTGTTGGGATTCTTGATTTGATGAGACAAAGTGAATAAAAGAATGAAACAAGATGGAAACAAGAAGGACCAAAATTGTCATCATGAAGTTCTACAAGATGTAGAAGAAAATAAAGATTTGGTCAAAATAAGATAAGAATGAATATTAATGAGAAGATAATTAATTGATTCTCTCATTAATATATTAATTAGTTTCCTTGTAAGCCTAGGACTCCTTATGCTATAAAAGGAGGTCCAGGCATTTAGATATCCATCCATAGAAAACTAGAGCTCTCCCAATGAGAGTCTAGATAGTTAGATAGCAAGTCGACTGATGAGAGTCGAATAGTACACCATAGTTAGTTGGTGTAGCCCCAAATTATAGTTGGGGTAATAGGGAAACGTTCAATAAAGAAAACCTTGTGATAACTTTGATTGTGTTCTTTATTATTCCGCTGTGTGTTATCAATCATTGTTATTGTTCATCCTAGATATATAAGATCTAATCAATCTTGAGCTATAAACGATCTTATCAACAAGGTTCGCAAATCAAACAAGGTATGATGCTTTTGATTTTCAGTTATTTCTTCTTTATCAAGTTCGATTTGTATATGGGGTTTTGTCACGATCCAGCTTATTCTTTCAAGTAAATCATGAAGATGTTCTAATTGCTGATGTTACTGATTCTATTTAATAAAAACCAATTATGGTTTTTGAGCTTCTATGATTTTTGGTAACATTCAAATTCAGTGATATTTGGGTTTTTCACAAGTGACGTGATCTGATGCTCTCATGATATATTGTTTATAATGTCCCTGCTTAATTATATGTGTTTAGAAACGAGGCAATTATTCACGCAAGAAAAGAGTATGGTGGTCATTTGAATGTGCGTGATCTGGTAATTGATAGAAAGAGAGATCAAGAAACCCTAGGGTTCCAAGGATCATTGATTATTCTTGTTTCTGATTGGGATCTATTCGTGAAGAAACCCTAATATGGGGGTCGTGGTAAGACAGATGAAGATACATGGGTTCTGAGTAATTGTGTTCGTGTTATGATGGTGGATGTACGAAGTTATGTATGGAGAGCAGGCAAACAAGGATGGAATGGCAGAAGGGTCATGGCAGTTACTACTATTGTTCTATGATTTTAATACTGCCATGAGACTTAACGATTTAATGCTGCTCATTATACAATAATGTTGCTTACTGTTTCGAGGGTTTCGTGAAATATGGGCTTTAAGTTCGGACTTTATTGATATTATTTGGGCTCAAAGATGTTGGACGTATGGAGTATTATGAAGTTTGAGTGCCATATGTTCCTTGGAAACAACTTTTCTTTATAATATTGTTCGAGTGAAGAAAGTTTGTACTGTTAGTTATATCCGAGAAGAGTTTATACCGCCAGAGTTGTCCGATAAAGTAGTTTGTACTGCTAGCTTTGTACGATATCGGATAGTACACGTCGTTTGGTTTTTGGATGGGTACTGTTCAATTAAATTAGTGCTGCCCAAGAGTTTGTACTGTTTGTTTCGTCCGATGAAAATTACAACTGTTAATGATAACCGATATCGTACAAGGAATGATTTTTCTTCTCGGTTATTCTATATATCTCGGACAGAACAAGACGTGAAGGTATTTATTTATTTGGATCTCGGTTTGGTTTAAGATTCACTTAAATTATGAAAAAGGCTCGTTTTTGGAGATTTATTGAAGATGTGATTACGAAGACAGTTGAATATTGCTTATTTGATGTTGTAGTTGAGTTTCACAGTTCGTGTTCTTATCATATCTTAAAGTGGGTGTTACACTTTGAAGATAACTTGTTCGTGCGTTCAGGTTGTGACGAAGAATTAACAAATCTAGCAAAGGTGTGTGATTTTTCTTATGGTGCTCAATGCTCACATTTGCTATCACTTTGGTTTGGTGTCTCATAGAAGATGAGGATTATTGTCAAGAGATTGCGGTCTCCTTATACATCGGTTTTGGGTATACGTTCGGAGTCACGTGGATAGTACAAGACATAAGACACAAGTTTTTGGAGATTCTACTTCTTCATCAAATTCGTTATACTCGGTTTTCTTCATCAGTGATCACTACATAGAGCCTACAGAGTTTGAGATTCAAGAGATGGTAAACATATGGGTTTCAGGGGAAGCTTATTAATTAAATGTTTAACCATCTACATGCACCACTTGAGGGGAAGTGTTTCGTTACTACTGCTAGTTATTTATTACTACTGCTAGTTTGTGTTTCTACTGCTCAAAGTCATTTTTCGTATTATGCTTCATGGCGGGTATTTTGAGTATTGGAAGGCTGGATTAGTAGTTGTGGTATATGGTTGGTAGCTGTTATGATCCAAGTTGCATATCTACAAAAGACCCCTATTAGATGATGTTAGCCTCAATTTATTGAGTCGAACAAGGAAGCTCGGTCACTCTACGATGGAGCTTCGGTCTTTAATTAGTTATGGAAGTTTGTTTCATTCAGGGAGATGATTACATCTCAACTTCAGGGGAAGCTTTGGCTTTATGATGAAGTTTGTACACGACTTTGTTTGTTTTGATTTGATGATTACAAAACTACATATGCTTAAATGAAGATGAATGAAACAACAAGGGATTAATATGACACTTTGGTATTCTACATATGGAAGAATTAAAAGCTGGAAGATTTCCATGAAGATAAGCATTGAAAAGTCAATGAATATCAAAGATAAAGGAAGGTTTTAATTAGTTTTAATTAGTTTTAATTAACTTCCTAATACAATTAATTAGCTTCCTTTGTAAGCCTTAATATCCCTCTATATAAAGGGTATTAGGTGTGTAGGTTTGAATATAGAGAAAAGATGTAAACACAGTAAAGGTGTGTGTGTGTGTCTAGGCATCAAGTCCTCTAATGGATGCCTAGGGTTTGTTTGTTTTAGCCTCAAGAATCTATGATTCCTGTTACTAGTTAGAGTAACCGTTCTAGAATTGATCATCTAGAATTGGGGCTATGTAGAACGTTTGGTTATTAATGAAGAACACCTTGTTGAATATCTTTGTTCTTATCCCGCTTTGTTTTTATAACTTATGAACATTGATATTATCCTAGATAATGGTCTAAACAACCTAAGCTTAAATGATCCAACGATCTTTAGGTTTCCACAAGTACAACATATCATCCTGAAACCGATGGACAAAGTGAAAGAACCATCCAAACACTCGAAGACATGCTGCGAGCTTGTGTTATATATTTTGGGAAATGATGGGATAAACACTTACCATTGATAGAATTTTCCTTCAATTACAGTTATCATGCCAGTATCAAGGCAGCACCATTCGAAGCACTTTATGGTCGAAAGTGCAAATCACCTGTTTGTTGGGCCAAAGTTGGAGATGTTCAACTCACGGGACCAGAAATAATTCATGAAACCACTGAAAAGATCGTGCAAATTCGTCAACGCTTGCAATCCGCAAGAGATCAGCAAAGAAGTTACGCCAATGTAAGGCGAAAGCCTATATAATTTCAAGTTGGCAATCACGTTATGTTAAAAGTATCACCTCGTAAAGGTATCTTTAGATTCGGAAAACAAGGAAAGCTTAATCCCTGATACATTGGACCATTCAAAATCCTTGAACGGATTGGCCTAGTGGCATTGATAAGTGCTTAATTACACATATCTTTTACCTCTAAAAACGAGCTTAAATGACCAAAAACAGACAAAAACTGCATCTCTCATCATTCTAATGAAAGAACTTCAACTCGACGACAAACTCAACTTTGTAGAAGAACTAGTGGAAATTATGGATCATGAAATCAAGCAACTAAAACGAAGTCGTCTTATGGCTGGCTACTCTCATTAGGACAGCCATAGTGTGTTTGTCCAATCGAATATGGTCTTTTGGTTTACTTTAGAAACGTACGCGAAGTTTAAATGCACTCTAAGTGTTTAATGTGTGTGCCCCCAATAGGCTCACACATTTCTAGTTGTAATGAGCTAATCCAACTACCACATATAACAACCCGTAATTTTCCAGTATTTCATCAATGTAATATCTACTTACTATGTTAAGTACTACTTTTTCACAGGAATAAAATTTCGTTTCATTCAATTCCATTACGTATCATAGTTTACATTTCTAAAGTAAACGAGCTCACACAACGACCTATGCCTATTTCTATCTATGTTTACATCAAGCAAACATCATAACATGTTAAGTCAATAATCTATTATCCTCTATAACATGTACATTATCTATTTAATAAAGTTTTCACGACAATATAATCAAATGAACATAAACCGTTAATGTTTATGCCTAAACCCTAATTTTGGGTAATGTAAACATTCAAGATGAATGTACAAGTAATCAAAGCACATGTACAAGTAATATAACATCTCATTTGAATATGAATTCCCTCTAAAATAAAGTACAAGTCTTATAAAGCATAATGCATAAGCCATTAATGCACGACATTCAAAATAGCCATTTTACCTCCGCTTTCCTAAGGAATCTTGTACAAACTATTAAGTACAATATACAAGAAAGCAATACTCAACTTTTTAACAACATTTCCCTCTATTCCAATCATTTGAACACGTTTTCAAACTCAAAACCCTAATTCAAACCAAGAAACCCTAAAACCGAGCTAGTTTCTAAACCATAACCAATTTCTTTGTTTTTACCTATTGTTAACCTAAACCATTAAACACTTAATTACAATATTACATTTCATAATCTATCCCCATTACTCAATTATACATGAAATTTGAACCAAAAACCCTAACCCGAGCAAGTTTGAACTCTATACTCATTTTCCCTCCTTTTTACCTATTTTGAAAACCAACCAAGCACCCACACACCTCCATGACTCACCTACTTCAGCCCCTAGCTGCTTACAAGCACCTCACTTCATTCCTTGGTCACCAAGGAGGCCTTGTCACCTCCTTTCTTTCTCTTATATGCCGCGGCATCACAAGGACCAAACAACACCTCAAGGCTAGTTTCTAGCTTATGTTACTCACCATACTAGCTCTTCCTTGTCATCTCTACTAGGTTAGACACTTATCACTCCCTTAGATGCTAAGAAAACTTGCTCACCAAGTGTTTCTAACCCTATATAAGTCGAAACATACACATACATTTAAACCATCCCCCACAACTTCTCTCTTACCCACAAATGGAGTTCTAATACTTCCATAGCAGAAATAGAAGATCAATAGAAGTCCCAAGACCAGAAGTAAAGCAAAGAAACCAAGAAAAGAAGCCCCAGAGTTGTTATTCTAGGCGTACGAAGCTAAAAGTCCCGATTTCGACCCGTTTCCAAGCTATAAGCTCAAAACCAGGTTCCATAAGCTCACATTCTGTTTTCATACCCTTATAATGTTCATATGATCATGCTTAAACTATTGTTAAAAGCTTTGAACTCAAAAACATATGTGTTTTACCTTTTTGATCCAAACCAAGCTCATGAAACCCTAATTTCATGTTTTTGCTTAATCTATAAGCTAAACTTGTAAACTATTGTTATAATCTATCCTAATAAGCTTATCTAACATTATAATAAGTACTTTATTAAGTCTTGAAAGAATTTAAACTTAAAACCCGCGCGTTTTCATTTTAAAACCCTAATTCGACCCGTTTTGATTTCTAGCTTAACGAATCGTTATTTTGAACTTTTGTTACGTTAAACCTTCATATTTTAGCTTATATTAATAAGCTATAACCTGTAAATTACTTTTCATATTGAAAAATATCATTATTATGGATTTTGGACTAAAAACGATACATTTTTCATGCAAAAGGGTATATATCGTAACTTTCTGAAACTTATAACTAAAGGGACTGAAAATGTCATTTTATCAAAGTTATAACTATAGGGGTCTATTATGTCACTTTCCAAAATACAAGGTTTACTTTGTACATCTTTTAAACTAGAAGGACCAAACTTGTAAAAGTGAAAACTCCAAGGGTATATTTTGCCATTTTTCATTCTTAAGGGTCTAAAATGTAACATTTTGAAAAAGTGTAGAAATGTGTTCAAAACCTTATAAGACATAACTTTAATTAACGCTTGACGTGCTTATCATTTCCAGTTATTGAGCAAAACGCTTAAAACCGATTATGTTATAACTATTATAAAATTCATCATCGATGTGCTTTATAAAAATCCTGTCCCGAATCTATATCGTATCACAATACTAGGGAGCTTCATATTAAGGGGTTTCATCTTGGTATTACGTTCTGACTGAGTTGTTGGGTTTACGATTTAAAGTGCCCTAGCTCCTCAAACGTTTACTGAATGACCTCTGAATTATGATGGCCCGAACGGTGATACAATACTCCATAATAATTTAATCAAAGATATACATTATACTTTATAAAGTTTTGAAACATAATAATAAAACTAAGGCTTGACATATTACCCCAGGTTGCGTGTGACGAAACCGTTACTTTCATTTCATATACCTTTGCTATCAATCAAATTTCCCTATAATGTTAAGGTGAGTTCATAGCCTCACTTTTAAATCTCTTATAATTTATAAACCCGTAAGGGGGATACATGCTTAAACCATGAATACAAGTGTTTTCTAAATGTATGCTATCCAGATATATTGTTGCCTAAGTAGCTTCCAGTGCCATTATTTCCATATCATGAACCATTAATTGCTTACGAGTAAACACAAGTATTGTGAATAGATCTATTGGGGGTGACGACTCCCGTTTGTATACCCATTCATAAGGTAGCCAAACGCACTAGATTTGATCCAATGGGTAACCTTGGCAAGTTCCCTTTCCACATGGACATTGTTCCTTAACCAATGTCACTACGGTGATTTTTTCTGTTAACGTATTGGTGTCATGAGCTTAGGTGCAATAATAATGTTACCGTTTTTCCTTGATAATTGTATTCGTTGCAATTATTACCATTATGTTGACTTGCATTCAACTATTTTCCATAATAATGTTGTTCTCCATGATAATGCTGTTTTCCATAATAATATTGTTTTCCATAAATGATTTTATTCGTATCAATTTGTATTCAACCATTACGAAACACTTATGAGGTATAACAACGTAACCCACTATTAAACTTATACTCAACTTTTATAACTGAAAACCTATGAATTTTACTCAACTTTTGTGTTGACCCTTTTTATGCATGTTTATCCCAGGTAATTGAGCAACTTATGGCATGGAGTGGAATGGACTTGAAGATGGCTAAAACTTGTTATCATTCACATTTTATGTTTCTAGATTTCGGGACCTGCTTTTGTAAAACTCTGATTTTAAATGAATGATAACGTATCTTTTAAAAATGTCTCTTTTGAGTCGTTTTCTATGTTTGTGCCTGTGATTCATGAAGTAATACCCCAGATTAGCTTCCGCTGCTATATTTATCAAAATAAGGGTGTTACAGAGTGGTATCAGAGCTCACGGTTATAGAGAACAAGGGTAAAACCTTAACTATAACTACTTTTCTTTTTCCATTAATGTCCTCTGTGCCACTACATTCCCTAAATTGTGAAGATGCCACTACTTTTTCCGAATAGTATGTAAAAATACATAACTACTATACTATTATATAAATAACTTATGTTATTCATTATTGGGTTGTTACAGTCATGTCTTCGTCCCCTCACTCTACTATCGTCCCCTCTGATTCCGATATTAAATATGATATTCTACCACCCTAAGTTATTATTGCTCTACCAGCTGTTTTACCACCATCTCCAGTATTATCACTATCACCAATGCTTGATTTTTGTACCCATTCATAGGGTAGCCAAACGCACTATATTTGACCTAATGGGTAACCTTGGCAAGTTACCTTTCCACGGGGACATCTGTTCTCCAACCAATGTTACTACGGTGATTTTCCCTGTTAATGTATTGGTGTCCATAGCGAAAGATGCAATAATAATGATCTCCATGATAATGTCCTGCAATGCAAAAATTTCTTTTAATGAATAACTTATCTAATTAAAAAACGTCTCTTATGAGTCGTATTTCTATGATGTGTCCCTGGAAACATGAAGTAATACCCCATATTAGCTTTCGCTGCTACATTAAAAAATGGGGTGTTACATACAGGCATACCCTGAATATCCACAACCGATACCCGTGTACTCTCTATGTAAATCCTGCTCTAACCTCGACTCAAAGTCTGCTATATCCGAATCAGTATACTCCAACCCCTCGTACCTAAGAAATCGGTGTCTCTGCTCACATGGTGGAAGAGCCATATACAAAATCAACGAGGAAAGCATAAGAGTATAGAAATTTAAACCTTCTATTTTGAGAGTGGATACAACGTATCAAATGAATGAATACACCGTATAGGGATCAATAAGTCAATACGCCGTATTAATTTAGTCAATACGGTGTATGGTTCTGTGATTTCAGGATCCTAATATTCTCAATACGCTGTATTCAATTTAATGAATACGCCGTATTGGTGTTTTAATATTGGGGAAAAATAAGTCAATACACCGTATCCATGTTAGTGGATACGCCGTATTGAGTCTGCAGAATAAAAACGAAAGGGGGCTTCCCCTATTTACCCATTTTAACCCATTTAAAATTCAAACTTTTTCACATCTATTTAGGGGGTGGGGGAAGGGAGATTTAAGGAATCCTAAAAGTATTCATCAATGGCATATCACTAAATCCAAACCCCTAACCTTAATTTAAAATTCGAAATCATAAATCAAAAGAAAAAGGGAAGGGCAATTACCGTATGATTGAGACAAATAGAGTGCAAATATGAATCAATATCAAGGGATTATCTCCAAGAACAAAGCGATAAAGAGTGTGTGTGTATGTGGTGAAAGTGAGTGGTAAAAACTGATATAGTGTATTGATTGGGTTTTTATACCCAAATTTAATACGCCGTTATTAGATGGTTAATACGCTGTATTGGCAAATTTTGTTGACTTAGTCAACTTTTGTTGAAAGCGGTGGATATGCCGTTTTGGTTTTACCCGAATACGCCGTATCCATTCTTGGAGACCAATTCCTAACATAAAGCAAAGAAAATGTACCTTGGCCTCTGCAACATTATTGCACAATCACCATCCTTATAATACCGCTTAGGGTCGAACGGAACGCCAAACGGCGCACATAAATTCATAATGAGATAGAATAGCATTCCGTTTGTGTAATATATCCAAATCACGACTTTTACATTTAAGTTTATGACAAAACTTTCCATTCTTAGAGTTTTAGTGACTTTATCGTGACTTGTTTCAAAAAGCATAGCTGACCCATGTGTAATTTCATTATCCAATAAAGATTGTGTTATATCGATATCATTATCATCTTTGTCTTTTTCTGATTTTAAATCATCAGAACGAATAATGTTGAAGGGGAATAGATCATTAAAGTACAAAACATTTTGTTCCTCCTCATCATATTCAGACAATGATGTTTCATCACTTAAGTCAAATTCATCGATATGTTGGGGGTTTAAAATTGGTTCAGTTAATAAATCTGATTTAGACGTTTGAGCATCATTGTAAACAATGGATGGAAATTCGCTCTCAAAATCTTTAAAGAAGGCTAAATCATCAAAACAACTGATTGCAGGCTCAGGTGATGGAATTGAAGGCATGACTTTTTCATAATCATTTTCTGAATCTATTTTCAAATTGTTGACAGAAGTCATTTTATAAGAAAATAAGTTTTTGTCACAAATTATTATGTAATCCTCATCATCGGATTCATCAAATGATATTTTATAGTCGATTTCATCATTGACAGGAATACTTACTTGAGATTTGCATTGAAGTGTATCCTTAGGTGCAAAGTCATCGTTAATGACTATAGCTGGGAATTCAACTTCCATAGATCTAAGATCATAAAAATAGTCATCAACCCTGATCTTCCCATATGTAGCAGTTTGCCAATTTAACACTTTTCCATGTTTACGAGCTTTTTCTTCCTCGAGGCACAGAGTACTCTTCCATAGTAAGGTTTGGATTGTCCATCCTGAAACAATCTTACTGGAAAAACTATTAAATAACAAATACGTCGCGTATACAAGCAAACAATGAAATACAAATATACAAATATTACAGAATATACAAGAATATACACTAATCTAAATTACATTAATCCTAAGGGTTAGATCTATCTAATGTTAAAAACCAAAATATCAAATAAAAATCAAGATTAATTTTCACTCCCCGGCATCGGCGCCAAAAACTTAATATGCTGTAGTTGTGTGGTGTATATTTTATTGATTCAAGTTTTAAATTTATATTTTGCCGAATAAACCAAAAACAACACTTTAACGGGCAGTGTACCCGGTCAGTAGTAGTTTAGTGGTAAGTAGGGTGTCGAACACTTGAAGCGAGGTTAAATCTCTCAATTCAATTAATATCTTGGTTATCTAATCTATGTTAATTCTATTCAATCCTAATCCTATGTTAAACCTATGTCAGTCTAAATCCTAATTGTAACGGAAAAGGGGGGTTTTCAGCCTGAGAGACTGGCACGGTTTGGTTGGTGACTACAATAAAATCAAGGCACTTTTACCCACGCAAGCTAATTAACAAAAGATGAAAGAGCGGTCGAACCTTATATAAGAAAATGTATTAACCATTATTAATCCGATTAGAACGTTGATTTATTTATTAAGTGCAATGATTTCTTCTCTCGAGGTGGCATATCATTCTTAGACTTAGGCGTTACATCATCCTAAGACCTAGACACATTAATTCTGTCACAATTAAAGCATCCGCATAAAGCATCCTATTTGCTGATTACAATCTATCTTAGGGATTAAGTCAATGGTGATCTTGTTAAACCCTAGCTCATAGAGACTTTACCCACTTACCGCTTAATGGCAATTTATACACTAGTAGTCCACTTGTACAACTATCCAATGGAATCAGAAAGTTATTTGTGGAATTATCTAGGTCACCTACTAGTCAACACGATCGATAAACCATTGGCAATATCCAATTAACTAGTTAAGCCCGAAGCGTATCCTAGACACAGACTTAGAAGGACAATATTTGTGTAACTATGATTCTAGATGTATAAATCACTATAGGTCGCATACAAAAGCGCGTAAACAAGTATAAATTGATAAATATAAACAAGCACTCAACGATAAATCAAGA
>BQNB010045071.1:0-38557 GCA_026074375.1 Tanacetum coccineum
CTCATAGAAATTGGAGGGAAAATGCTTAATTTGAATGTTGTGCATAATCGATTTGTACTATGAGCTTAAAGGAATTGTACTATGGTTTTGGAGGGAAAAGATACTCAGATATTATGTATTAGTAACTAGTACACATGCCTTGTAAGTTTGTACTTTTGGTTCGCATGTAAACATTACATGTAGTCGGGGTTTTGATATAAATGTTAACGTATAATGTTTGTTTTATAATAAACGTTATGAGTGGTACATTAAATAGATAACGTATGGTAAAAATAGAGTTTAAAACATATTGCTTGACATATTATGACGTTTATTTGATATAAACGTTGATGAAATTGGCATTGGTAGGTTGCGTGAGCACATTTAATTTTGTAATGTAAGTTACGTTACATCATGGATGGTATAAAACAAAAATATTCCCGTGAAAATGGTTCTATTAAACATAATAGATGGATAATTACAATGTGGAAAATTGCATCTAATTTAATAGATGGATAATTACATAGAGGAAAATTATAGGTTGTTATATAATTAAAGTTGTAAGCAGATTAAAATTTGTCAGAATTGGTGAAGACTTTCAGGAATATAGACTTCCCATTCCTGAGACTATGTTGACTGAGGGAATAAAGCAATCAGAGTCTTACCAGATGTTCATAAAATACTCCACTGGCTTACTTCCTCCTAAAAAGAGCAGAGGTAAAGGGTCACAAGGGAAGAAGACTACAGATACTCCTGAGGCAGATGTTGATGTGTCTAAAGAATCTAACTCTGAACCTGCTAGAAAATGAATAGGTAGTAGAAGAGTGATTAAGAAGAAAGTCTCAATCTCTGTAGATGATAACATCATTCCTAAACCAGATGTTGCTTTAGAGTTAGGAAAATCTATGAGCTTAACTGAAGCTGCAGAAGAAGAAGCAGCAAGGCAAGTCCATGCTACTCATGAAAGGATTGTGATTGAATCTGACCTTGAGCCAGCTAGAAGAAGACCATCAGGTATTGCCTTCAAATATACTTCTCGTTTGTCAAAGAAGATGTCTCCTGATTCATCTCAGAAGCTAAAGGGTATTCAAGCTCTAACTCCTGAAGAAAAACTTGTTGCTAACACAATGGAAGCCCTCAAAGCCAGCAGAAAGTCAATCAGAAGTCAATCGCATGCTGGAGGCTCATGTGAAGGAACTGGTACTAAACCAGGGGTTTCTGATGAGTCAACTATCACTCCTACAACCTCAAGTGAAGGAACTGGTACTAAAGCAGGGGTTCTCGATGAGGAAAGAGTTATGTCCATGCCAAATCTGATGTCATGCTAGATTGGGATTCAGAACAAAAGAGTGTATACTCTGAAGAAGGTGATGATGATAAAAATATTGAATGGGTGGACACTAATGAAGAGGAAGAGAAGAATGATGACGATGATGACCAAAGTATCGATCTTGAAAAAACAGACGATAAAGAAACCGATGATGAATTTATGCATAGTGAAGAAAATGTACAAGAAGATGATGAAGAAACTGATGATGATTTAGTACATGCTGAACAGTGAAGTGGAATGACAATGAAGGATAAATAGATGAGAAAAAGGTTATCAAGATTCAGCCGACGGGGAACTGCGATGAAGAAATAACTATGCAACAAAGGTCGATTGCTGAGAAAAGACAGAATGTGTATAGGATGAATATCAATAAAGCTAAAAAATGTCCTCCAACCAGAACAAGCTTATTTTGTATCTCAGGGTTCGGTACCCAATTTCTAACCATTCTATTCTCTGATACTTCATTATTGTCTACTGCTAAGAGATACTACAGATGCTGAGATCAACTCTTATTGGATGTTCAAATCCAACAAGAGAAACCACATATCAGATTCCATCTGATAATTTATCTGTGATAACCGGTAATATTATCAGGTTAAGTCTTATAAAAAATTAAAGTTTTTGTATTTTGAAGTCTTTCATCATTGACAGTTTTCCTGAAGAAAACTGAAAAGTTGACTTCTAGTTATGTACAATATGAGTAAAAAATAGTTTTGGTTAAACCGAGAATGTTTAGATAGGAGAATTGAGATTCGTAAATGAATCATTTATGAATTGGTTTTTCCTATTTTATGATATGGATTTGAGGTTTTCAAATAGCTTTCCAGAGAAAGTATGTACCCACGTGTTTAGTGCGAAAAATCATCACGCATTCGCGGTTACCGGCCAAGCAACACATATGATTAATTAAATGTGGAAATTTATGAGGTTGGGTGATGTTGTAATGGTTTAGCGAAAAATCATCACGCATCGCGTACCGGCACGACAGTTTAATTAAATGTGGAGATTTATGAGGTTGGGGATGTGTTAATGGGTTTATTTATTTAATAAATTCATAATTTTGAAGTAATGTTGAGTTAAATTGTAAATCGTGAACGTGAGATTTGAAAGTTAGCAGAAAAACGGTTGTTTTCGTAAAATTCAGTAAAAGACTGTGACAGTCGTAAAAATATGAAATTCTGAGTGAAAATGAGTTTTCAAGCCATATTTGGTGATTTAAAGTGTTTATAAATGGATGAGCAAGGTTTGGCTGAGTTTTGTTAAATAATTCATGTTTTCGGTCCGGAGTCGGCCGATAATGGCTCACTGGATTTTTGTAGTAATTTAAAGAGATAAGTGTCATGTGAATAACCCAGGTTTATGGAAAAATGATTTTTAACGCAATGGAAATGATAACTAAGTTTGGTTGAAGATTTAAATAAATGATAATTTAGCTTTAAGTGATCCCGGCACGAAAAGGAAAGCCCGAGACCCTCCTTGGATCCCATTTTGGACGCCTAGGAGAAAAGGGGACAAGATGGCTAAAATTTTGCCATGATGTCTCACTTAGTACCATAATATACCTCCACCACCTTATCCCATTTCACATACATGCATCATTTTTGAAATCAAAAAAATAAACTCTCTCTCCCTTTTTGCTCTTTGTATCCGGCCAAACCCCAAGGCAGGAGAAAGACACAAGTTTTGAAGATTTTGCCAAGAACACGAGTTAAGATTTTATTATTAGGTTGATAACTAATAGTTTCGGGTTAAAGAAACAAGGTTTTTAGTCTTATTCACGCGTCTTGATCAAACCAACCTCATCAAACAAGTAAGTTTTTATAAAACTTTGAATTTAAGCTCATTAAACAACTAATAGTTTCGGGTTGAAGAAACAAGGTTTTTAGTCGAGGGCCCTGGTATGGATAATGAGGATTATGATTTAGATGATGAGACTCATGGTAGGGATGATAAGGGTCGCGGTATAGACAACGAGGGACATAGTGTAGAGAGTAATGGACTTAGTTTAGAGGAGGAGGAGACTGTACCTGGGGGTCAGCGGCAGGCAACTCTGGTTGTGGGGACGACTATAAGTGCACCTTTAGGACTTGGGTATGGAGCGTTGAGACGCCAAGAGTTAGCATTAGAGGAGGGTGATGTATACAGTACGTTTGAGGTCGGACAGGGTTCCGGATTAGCATCAGAGTCCGAGAGACCTGAGAGGGTGTCAGTATTTAGACAGTCTACACTTACCACATGGACAGACCCGAAGGACGGTATGATATATATTGATATTCCTGATTACCCACCACCCGCACCACCTGTACAGACACCACCTTCACCCGAGTAGACATATGGTTCACTTCCCATTTCTCCATCACATTCTGATGTTTCATCGCCCATTTCATCACCTATGATACCTTTGACTATACCATCTCCTATAGCTACACCAGCTACAGTTGAGACTGAAGGATTACTGACTGAGCTGGGAGCTCAAGTCGAGATGCAGGGGGGATTGATACACGATTACGCAGTGCAATTGGAGGAGTTAGCGCCTGCTCTGTTTGAGAGGTATGATAGGGACATAGGAGAGTTATTCACTAGGTCAGGAGCGGTTAGGGAGGGGATTTTCTCCCAGAGGTACCGGTTTAGGAGTTTAGAGTATGAGTAGGAGAGGGTCGTAGTGACATTCAGAGCGATATGGAGGCCAGTTTTAGCCCTTGAGGCTGGGCAGGTCAGACGGACGCCCAGAGAGCAGCTCTGTGGCATGCCGTCAGTGATGTGCAGGGAGAGAACCGAGATTTACGGTTACAGCTTGCTGAGGAGAGATGTGCACGATTAGAGTTGGCTGAGGTTGTTGACGGTATGAGGAGAGGGCAGGAGCCCCGAGGAGGTGCGTAGGGTATATGAGGTTTGGGTTAGTAGTTTCTGTATATATATATCACTAAGCCGGGTAGCATCGGTTAGTAACGGTTATGATTTGGAATGTTTCTTTTTGTATTGGTGGTTATGACGGATCATTCTAGTTGTTAGGTGATTTGTATTTAAACCGTTTCGTATTAGTGAAGGAAATTTTGTTCGGTTTTCGCGGATAGCGGTATTTTGTGTTGTTTCATGTTAGTTACGAGCGCAGTTTTGCCCGTGTGTGAGTGCGTTGCGATTGATTGCTCGTGATAGGATAGATACCCACTTCCTTATTAGGTTGTGGCTTGCGATGTATTTAGTGTATTCTGTAAGCTCAAAATGTATTTAGGCTGACCGATTTTTCCATCTCGTTAGGAGATAGTATAGGAAGGTAATAGACCGTGAATGGTCACGGGGGAGTATTGGAAAGAGTGGTGATGATCGGTTTGGAAACCTGATCATATTTTGAATATGTAAGATTTTGAGAGGTGATATGTGAGGAATCACATATCCTTTTTATACCAAAAATGGCCTTAAAATGAACAAATTGTGCAAATTATGCTTGTATATTGCTTGTTTTGTCATTTGTGATGTGTAGGTACGGATATTGTAAAAATCTCAAGAAAACGGTCAAAACTGGACAAACACGAACACGGGAACGGATATAGTGCACAAGAGCTGGAAGTTTCTAGCAAAAGGTCAACAAAGTCAACCTTGGTCAACAATGGTCAACCCATAAAATGACAAAACCCTAGAAACCCCAAAACAGCCCCTATTGTTTTACATATAACAAAAATGGTCCTTGAATGAATAACACCGTTAGTCCTTTTAATATAAAAGGCTAACGGTTGTTATCTTTTTAATTATAACCCAAACTCATTTTCCCAAGCCCAAAACAAACACCGGCCCAATTCTTTATAAATCCTGAGCCCAAGTCAACCCATCCTTACCCCGGGTCAAACAAACGTTATAAACGGTTAAAAAGGGCGCGAAGTGAATTTACTATTCATCTTCGTCCCAATTAAATTACCATGTTTAATCAAAAGGTTAAATCCTACGCCCTTCTCAATCCAACATGGCCTTGAAGATCCTTAGTACTATGTGCCAGCTTGGCAACAATTACATCATCAAAGAGCTTTGATTGGTCAAGATATTCAAAGGGAATGACACGCAGGATTCAAAGCAAACACACCTCTTGATGGAATTTTACACTGAAATCAACGCAAAAGAAGCACACCACTCTAAAGAAGTGGGATTGCCAACTTGGCAATCCGTGTGCTCCACTTTTATCTAACGGCTATGAAAAGGATCCAATCATTTCAAGAGATTCAAAGGCTGAGATCAAGACCAAGGGGAGCGTGTGCAGAGGCCTAGAAGCATCTATCTCTGGCTATAAATACAAGTCCATCCTCACTCACATAGACAGTTTTTTTTAATCTAGCTTAATTTAATATAGCCTTAGTGTAAACGTAGCTTATTGTAATTTTTAGTTTAAATGTCATTTTAAATATTTGTAATCTCTTTTTAAAGCATTGTAATTCAATAAAATTTAAAGTTTACTTTAATCTTGTGTTGGATTCAGTTTTTACTTTAAGAGTAAAATGGTTTAATAAGCTTTCAATTATTCTAATAAGCTCTCATTAAGCTGTCATTTACACTATTAAGCTAGCTCTTCACTTAGTTAAGCTTTTATAAAGCCTAACTAAGCTTAATAAGACTCAAACTCACTCCTAAAATTACCTCAGCTTATTATGGATGGGAAGCCAGTAATGGAAGGGCTTCAAGACCACACCAGCTTATTCTAGGATAAGTTGGAGCTTGTTGATGGCTCACAAGAGCATTCGATAAGCCTTGTTTAGAGCAAAGGCTAGTGTAAGTTCTCAAATTCCTTTTTATACCTTAATTTTGAATTTCAGCTTATTACTGCTTATTATTGCTTATTATTGCTTAGTTTAGTTTAATAATGCTTATTATAGTTGTTATGTGCACTTAGATCTTAGTCTGCTCCTTATTTGTCTTAAAACAGTTAAAAACTAAAATAAAATTAGCTTAGTGGTTACCTTTTTAATCTAGCTTATTTTATTGTTAAAATCTGTTCAATAAGCCTGTTCTTACTTTGTCACTATCTGGTATTACTAGTTTGTGTATTGAATCTCAATTTTATAAGCTAAAAATGACTTTTAAAAAAACAAGAGGGTGTTTGGGTCAAGCAGTACTAACCTGAGTTAGTACTGCTTGAAGCCATTTTGGTCCCTGGACTTCATTTTAAAACTCATATAAGGTTTATAAAAGTAGGATTAAATAGCTTTGATAGTTTAATTCTGTTTTAATTAATGCTTATGAGTAATGATTAGCTTCTGTTAGATTTAGTTCAGATGCATAAGCAACTTAAGCTCTAGTTGGTTCTAGCTAGTTTTATTACTCATTATGCATTTAGTTTAGTACTTTAAAAAGTGTATAAAGCAAGTCTTTAAACCTGCACAAGTTTCATATGGATTTGGGTCAATTTTGTGCAAACTGCATCAGTAGCTTAGAATGAAAAATGGCCTTTTTCAATCTTAGATTTCAGAGGGTAAATTTAGTTTTTAGGATTTGATTTTTAGTTTACAAGTAGTTTGTAGGTTAATGATCATCTTTTTGAACTTAGTTTTTATAAAATAGCTTATTTGTCTATCTGTTTTTAAGCTGAAAAATTGCATTTTGTCTTTTTCAAACTCAGTACAAACTGAGAAAATTAGCAGTTTTCAAGGGGGTTTTTCATTAAGCAAATGAATTTCAAAATGCTTTTCAAAAGAAGTTTTAGAGAGCTTTTTGGCCAGGGTTTAAGATAGTGTAAGCTAAAAATTCATAAGGATCCTTTAGCTTATCTAAAAATAAGCTCAAAGTCACCTTAAGGGACTGTTTGGTTGTCAGTATTGTCCATAGTGCTTTTTCAGCTTATTGCCCTTTCTTTTTGCTTATTTCTAGTATAGACTAGCTTATTAGTGTAGTTTAAGTTCAGAAATAGCTTATTTGGTTCTAGCCTTTACTTGTTATAGTTCTAGCTTATTTGGTTTTGATAAAAAGTATAAAAAAAATCACAAACATGCAAAGTGAGTTATGTCTGTTTAAATAAGCTCTTTTCAGCTTATTTAAGAGTTTTCAAAAAAGTTGTTTTTACAAAAAAGTTTCCTTATAAGCTGATTTACATGTTTGCTTTTGAAAGTTTTTGCAAAAAGTTAAAAGGAGAAATTGGGAAATCAAGGGTGAGCAAGACTCGAACCCTTGACCTCAACCAACCTCTACCCTTTATAACGTCTCAACACACACACCCCTCACCACTGCGCCCTTGGGACTTTTACGTCTCAAGGTGCATTCAATAAACTTTTAACCCTTTTTTGAATTTTTAGTATAATAAGCATTTCGAATGCTTATTTGATTTTTCCCGGCTTAATTAGTTTAGCATTTTAGGATTTCTTATTTTTCTTACAACCTGCTTATCATAAGCTATTTTTAGAAAAAAATTAGGATTTTTAGCTTAAAGTTTTATATTTTTCGTGAATTAATTTTGTTATAAACTTTAAAAAATCATAAAAAATAGAAAAATAATCAAAAAAATAATTTTCTTTTTTATAAAATTTTCTTTTATCATATTCTAGGCTTAGGTTGAAATTTACTTCCGTAGGGTTAATATTTTGAAAGTTCAATTTTTAAAGAACGGGATTCGATCCCCGTTCTCGTTTTCTTCGTTTTTAGCTCAAATTACTCTCGGTTTAGAATTTCCTTAGCTTTTTACTTTTAAATAGTCATTTAGGATTAGAAAAAGTTTAGAAAAGTATTTAGGGTTTAATTTTAGTGTTCTAGCTTATTTGTCGTGTTTACTTTATTTCCCGTTATCATTTTTTCATAGTTAGGTTTAATTGTCCCTTTATTTGCTCACTATTAGGATTTTAGAAAACAAATCATCTTCGAACCAATTCAAGTCATTGTCCAAATAACAAACGAGGTCTCAATTTCATAAGTCTTTGGGAAAACGACCCGGTAATCACTTACCGGTTAAACGTGTAGTATTTTTGTAAGATTTTTCCTACTACCTTTGTCCTCAAGGGTAGTTTTGGAATTTTCTATACTTTATATTATTATACGTATTAAAACTGTACATCAAGAGGTATCTTGACCTACCTAAGTAAAGTGAGATGTAAGACACCCGGTGAGTAGGATTGATTTGGAAAAGTTTAAAGCGTGAAATGATGTGGTCTAGATTTTTAAACGGCCTTCCTAGAAGGATAGAGCCGGGATAGTTTGACCAAGTAAGGTTTACTTGGGGATTTTGAGTGAGTAAGTGTTGGTAAGGTAGAGTATGAGTCGCATTGTGCAGGACATATACCCCGTAGGGTTTGTCCCGTTGGTTGAATAACCAGAAATGTTGGGAATTTTGAGTTACTACTGCCAGTACTACTTTACTACTGCTGGTTCAAGATTGATACTGCTACTGAAGATTGAAGAATATAAACTAAGTCGTTAGTACTGCTAGTTGTAATAGTTAGTACTGTTAGTTATAGTTAGTATTGCCAGTACAATTTGATAGATCGTTAGTACTGCTAGTTAGTTTATTAATACTGTTAGTATAAGAAGTTAGTACTGCTAAAGTGATATGCATGAGATATATTAGGAATAGATATGCATGATCACTTAACGCGGTTTTGTAAGCCCATTAGGGTTTTCCTTAGTGTATAAAAGGAACCATACGGCATAGTTAGAGATATCAATCTTCATAGAAAACACATATCTCATAGTTAGAATATTTACAATCAATATATTCAAGTTTAGTATTCATTGTTCTTCTTAGTATTACAAGTTAGATTCCGCATAACTTGTAGTATTCACAATCATAGTTTCTCATATAGTTAGTTTGGATTTATCCAAGTTAACTAAGCTTTTACAAGCTAAAAAAGATCCGTTTCATTAAGACTTCACAGGAAAGATTTGGCAATGCCAATTCTGATAGATTTGTCATCACGTCAAGGACGGGATCGTATCCTGACACCCGACTGAGGCAGTGAGACCTAAAATTAAGGAATTGTGAAGCTAAGAGGTAGCATGAGAAGTTATCATGATTTTGTGATCGGATATGGAATGATTATGAGAAAGTGTAGAATTCGGATTGTGGAAAGGCTTGGTCTTTAGAGGGATCGTAAGAAACCTCGCTGGATAAGACTAAATTCTAGTGATTGATGTGATTCTTTGAGGAATGGAATTTCCTGTTAGTATTGAGAGTTAATGGTTTGAGTTAAATTTCAGGGCCAAATTCCTTTAAGGGGGTGAGACTGTGATAATCGGTAATATTTTCAGGGTTAAGTATTATAAAATATTATAGTTTTGTATTTTGAAGTCTTTCGATCTTGACAGTTTTCCTGATGAAAGCTGAAAAGTTGACTTCTGTTGACTATTTTGCGTAAAAGCAGTTTCGGTTTAACCGTGAATTTGATGGTGTATTGAGTTCGTAAATGAATCATTTATGTTTCGTTTCCCTATTTTAGAGTGGATTTGAGGTTTTCAGTGCTTTCCGGGAAGTTTTCCCGCGTTTAGCAAAAAATCGTCACGCGGCGCGTACCGGCAGGACCGTTTAATTAAATGTGGAGATTTATGAGGTTGGGGATGTGTTAATGGGTTTATTTATTTAATAAATTCATAAATTTGTAGTAACGTTGAGTTAAATTGTAAATCGTGAACGTGAGATTTGAAAGTTAGTAGAAAAACGGTTGTTTCCGTGAAATTCGGTAAAAGACTGTGACAGTCGTAAAAAGGTAAAATTCTGAGTGAAAATGAGTTTTCAAGCCATATTTGGTGATTTGAAGTGTTTATAAATGGATGAGAAAGGTTCGGTTTAGTTTTGTCAAAAAATTATTTTCGGTCCGGAGTCAGTCGATAATGGCTCAAAATGGATTTTTGTAGTAATTTAAAGAGATAAGTGTCATGTGAATAAACCAGGTTTATGGAAAAATGATTTTTAACGCAATGGAAATGATAACTAAGTTTGGTTGACAATTTAAATAAATGAGAATTTAGCTTTAAGTGATCCCGACACGAAAAGGAAAGCCCGAGACCCTCCTTGGATCCCATTTTGGACGCCTAGGGGAAAAGGGGACAAGATGGATAAAATTTTGCCTTGATGTCTCACCTAGTACCATAACATACCTCCACCACCTTATCCCATTTCACATACATGCATCATTTTTGAAATCAAAAAAATAAACTCTCTCCCTTTTTGCTCTCTATATCTGGCTGAACCCCAAGGAAGGAGAAAGACACAAGTTTTAAAGATTTTGCCAAGAACACGGGGTTAAGATTTTATTATTAGGTTGATAACTAATAGTTTCGGGTTGAAGAAACAAGGTTTTTATTCTTATTCGCGCGTCTCGATCGAACCAAGCTCATCAAACAAGTAAGTTTTTTATAAAACTTTGAATTTAAGTTGTACTTTTGTGATTATGGTGATGTCTATACGCTAGTTGTACAAGTTGATCGTCAAAAAGATTGAAACTTGAAATCAAAAGTTTAAAAAAGGGTGTTTATGCGTCGGCCTAAGAAGAAACGGAAGAAAAGGTTTTTGAGTTTAAATAAAATGATTGTTGTCGTAATTTTTCGTTTTATAAAAATGCTTATAAGAGCTTATTTGGGAGTTTTGCTTATTCAATAAGCTAGGATATGGCTTATTGGGCTTATATGATTTTTATATATGAGATTGTCTTGTTGGACCGGCCCAACAAGGGTGCGTTGGTTTGCTCGCGGCCCAACAAGGGTGCGTTTGGGTTGGTTTTGACCCAATTTGGGTGCGTTTGGCTAGTCCGGCTCATTTAGGGTCCGTTTGGTTTCAGTTTGAGGGCCACAAAGTGCTCAACCCATTTGGTTTTGGCTTATTTGGTGATAAGCTTATTCGGTTATAAGCTTATTCAGTTTTGTTTTATTTGGTTTTAGCTTATTCGGCTTTGTCTTATTTGGTTTTAGCTTATTCGGCTTTGGCTTATTTGGTTTTAGTATCTTTCGAGCTCATAGCTCATTTTGGTTTCGACATATATGGGCCACGGCCATGTGTAATTTCGGATTTATATTGGTTCGACTTAATGGGCTTAAGACCCATTGGGTTAGTTTATAAATAAACTTATGTAAAAATGAAATATGGAATAAGTTTCGCTATCGGACTAAGCATTTTGGACCATGATGGACCATATGACCTAATAATAAATAAAAGAGTTTGTGGACTTTTATAAATGAACTAAAGAAAGTTGTATTGGATTAAGAGGGGAATTTTCTTTGGACTTTTCGATTTTGAAGGTTTTTTTTGCCATGGTTAGATAAATGATGTAGAAAGTAATAATATTGTGTTGACGAAAAGCGTCGAAATTGTGAAAAATTGTTTTGGATTAAGGTTTAATACCTTGGAAAAAGTCATGAAGACGTACGGGTCATGCCAAATTTTCGAAAGAATTATATACTTAGAGTTTTGCTAAAAAGAGGTAAAATTTTCAATGTTTTAACAATAAATGGTTATTTAACTTGAAAATTTAATACAATACGAAAGATGTAATTCCTTGAAACTCTTCTTAAATATTTACTGTTTATAACCGTTGTGTCGATTTTAATTGAGGAAATGGAAGGGTGAATCTTAAGGAAGATTAAGTGTTGAGGTAAAAGCTTTTGGACATATTTAATGTCGAAACATTCTACCCTGTTAGCCCGATAATAAGACGAAAATTATAATAAAATATTATTATTTTATTTAAATTATCAAGTAATCATGTATATATATATTTAAATATATATATCGTATCGTCTACGGAAATGTGGATTATTTATCTTTGGCTTGTGAGCTCTTGCTCATTTCTTTTCGTCGGTTTTTCGCGGGGTATTTTGGTCGGTTGTATCGTTAAACAGTTTGAGGTGTTTGAGCTGTATTGTGTTGATGTCGCACTTTGCCCAAGTGTTTTTGAGTCGTTTTCGCGTAATTACCACACAACCATAAAATGAGATAAAGTGTTGATAATGAGATAAAGTCTTGGTAACAAGACGACGGTTTTTGTAATGAGATTAACGGTATGAGATATCGGGTTTGGAATAATATAGATTTGGAATGGGATTTTGGGATGAAAATGAGGATTTTGCGTGAGTTAAGGCGAACACTTGTACAATAAGATAATTTTGTATGAGTATTGATATAGTGAGTATATATTAGGTCGTTGCCAGGTACATTGTACGCTTTTGTAGAGATTTATTATGTTTTGCTTGATTGAGATTGTACGGTTGCTTTGATTGCTGATTGAGGTGAGTTATCGTAGCCCCACTTTTTACTAGTCTTTCCGTTGGGGGAAAATGATACTCAAATGTGTTTTGAAATGTTTTGAATTGATCTATGCGAAATGTGGTTTTCTTTTTGGGACAAGTTATGTGCTTATGACTGCTATGTGAATATTATGTGATGCATGATTGTTTGGATCGGACGGGTATGCCTACCCAGTATTGGTGATATTATTAGATCGAATGGGTACGCCTACCCAGTATGTGTGTGATTATTGGAGCGGATGGGTACGCCTACCCAGGCTTGTGTGTGGTCCTGCCCTAATTTTAGTACTCCAGCTGGTAGGCCCTTTAGGTGCGTAAGTGACATATGGTTATTGATTAGCGGTGATGCTAAGGTTGTTTGCATATATTCACTCTGATATAGCACTATTGTCCATTGTTGAAATATTGGCACAACTTTTGGGTTTAAGGTCAAACCTACGAGCTCACCGACATTATTGTTGACGTTTTCGAGTATCATTTTCAGGTGAGTCAAATCAAAGGTATGTGATTGGTATTGGAAGAAGAAAGATGTAACCCAAGGGGACTGGGTAGATGGATGTGGAATCGAATTATGTTAAGATTTTAACTTGAAAAGTTTTGTAAAACTTCAGTTTTATGAATGTAAACTATAAAGTGTATGATCTTGTATCTTATGCAATGAATGGTATCGTCGCATCTCGTGTTTCCGCCATTGACAGGGTGTGACATTTACTGTACCGGTTTCTGTGATTTCTAAGCCCTCAGTCCTCACACCTATACCCAAAACTCCTTCAGTAGCACTTGCAACAACTCTTCTACCTCCTCCCTCTGTCTCCATCATATCAAATGTACTAGTACAATCAACAACACCAATCCCTACACCACTAATCACCACCAAAGCTCCATCTGTTACAACGATTCCAGATCCACTCCATGCTGTTATTCAAAGAGTATCTGTTCTAGAGAAAGATGTTCAAGAGTTAAAAGAAGCTGACAATACTACAACACTTTGTGCTTTATTTAGATCTGAAATACCATCAGCTTTTAATGCATATCTTTGATCCAGTCTGGGATATGTGATAACATCAAATAGTTAATACTTTTTAGTATCAAATTCCTTATGAAAATGCTTATAATTATGTTATAAATGTCTGAAAACACTACTTAATTTTTTATATTTAGTTTTCAGGAGCAATGCGAGAATTTGAGAAAGAGACACGAGATTTGGACGTGGAATTCAAGAAATTGAAGGCATTCAAGGCTTTTACGACGTAACCTCCCCGCAGAAGTTATGCCGTAATCAAGATTAGCGAAGAAATGACCCAGCATTAGTTGTTATGGCGCAACCTCACCATCACCTTTACGCCATAACATATAATTTGAAGAAAGATTGAGTATCTGAGTCATCATTACGGCGTAACCTTGGAAATACGGTTACGCCGTAACATCAATTAAGCCTGGATAATGGGAAACCACATCAGCATTGTTACGGCATAATGTGTTCATATATGTTACGTCATAACACCTTCAATACTTATAAATAGAGCCGTTACTCGGCTCATTCAGCATCACTCACTTCACCACTTCACAACACAGTACCAAGAGGAGAACAAGGCCTCTAGAAGACGAAGCATTCAACCAAGCAGTCCAAGGAAGGATCACTTTACTTATTTTAGCATTAATCATTCATAAATGTCGTTTGTAAGAATTATGATTTATCAATCCAAGATCTCTTCATTTATTTCTTATCTTACTGTTGCTATGAGTGGCTAAGCACTCCTAGTGCTGGCCTAGCCATGTAATTACTATTGTTATGATTGATGTTTCCTGTTTAATTATGGTTTTATTTGATATCCTTGTAGCCTTTCATTGATCCTTGGGTTTTGGTAGTGTAGAGGGTGGCTTAGATCTTGTTAGTCCTGTTATTAGACTTACCGGTTGAACCTGGGATTAGCGGGGTACTAGGGTAGATTGGCACCTATCCCTAGTGTAGGAATTAACCATATTATCGCCTCTGTCACATTAAACACTTAAAAAGCACAGGAACTCTTTCAGAGAGGTTTAATAATCTATATAGGTTATAGAATTGGTCTTAAGGATAGTTAGGGATTAACCACTACAAACTTGGATGCCTTGCCCGTGTGATCTTAGGGGAATTGGGATCGCAGAGTAAGTATAGGACAAACCACAAATGCCAATTTGGGTCTGCCGATATTAGAACCACTAATGAAACTTGTAATTAAACATTGCATAAGAAAACGTAATCATAACAGTAGTAATGAAATGGTTAGGCTAGCACGCTTTTCTCCCTGATTACTTTTATCAATTTACTTTTCTGCATTTACCTTTTTTTAGTTATTTTAAATCATCTCAATCCCATTTTCTAAACGTGACATAATCAAATTAGAACTAGTTAAAACTTAGCTCTTGGGACGACCTCAGATTTACTAACTACTGCACTACATACGACCGGGTTCTCTGTCTGTTAGTGCATGTATCAATAGATGAGAAAGCGAGATTGTTGATGAGTGCTAAGGCTAGTGATAAGAAACAAGAAGAGGTTGTTGTTGTTAGAAATTTTCCTAAGGTATTCCTGGATGATCTATCTGGATTACCACCTATTCAGGAATTTGAGTTTCGGATTGAGTTAATCCATGGAGCAACGCCGGTAGCAAAGTCTCCCTATCGTTTGGCACCTTCTGAAATGGAGGAGTTGTCTGGACAACTCAAGGAACTCCAAGACAAAGGTTTCATTCCACATGTTACTTCGCCATTTGGGGACGCCGTATTGTTTTGTTAGAAAAAGGATGGTTCTTTTTATGGTATTGCATTGATTATAGAGAATGATCAGTTGACTGTTAAGAATCGTTATCCACTTCCTATAATTGATGATCTATTTGATCAACTGCAAGGGTCGCAGTTTTTCTCGAAGATAGATCTTAGGTCAGGATACCATCAGCTGAGAGTGCATGAGGATGACATGCCAAAGACTAACTGCGTATTAGAACTCGTTGAGACATTTTCGATATCACTGTAATGCCCTTTGTTCTGACTAATGCACCAGCAATGTTTATGGATTTGATGAATAGAGTTTGTAGATCGTATCTTGATAAGTTTGTGATAGTGTTTATAGACGATATCTTAATCTACTCTAAGACTCAAGAGGAGCATGTAGAACATTTAAGGTTAGTCTTGAACTGCTCAAAAAGGAGAAACTGTATGCTAAGTTTTCTAAGTGTGAATTCTGGCTAAGAGAAGGCATTTCTTGGCATGTAATAAATGGTAATGGAATTTATGTGGACCCTAGTAAGATTGAAGCTGTTAAGAATTGGAAAGCCCCTAGAACTCCGACTGAGGTTCGTTCGTTCTTAGGATTGGCTGGGTATTACCGTAGGTTCATTGAGAACTTCTCTAAGATAGCTAAGTCTCTTACTATCTTGACTCAGAAGAGTAAGACTTTAGATTGGGGTGAGGAACAGGAATTGGCATTTCAGATCTTGAAGGATAAGTTATGTAATGTACTTGTTCTAGCTCTCTCCAATGGACCGAAAGACTTTGTAGTATATTGTGATGCGTCCGGGATAGGACTAGTCTGTTTGTTAATGCAAAGAGGTAAAGTGATAGCCTATGCGTCTAGGCGGTTAAAAATTCATGAGAAGAATTATGCTACCTATGATTTATAGTTGGATGCGGTTGTGTTTGCACTTAAGATCTGGAGACATTATCTGTATGGGACAAAGAGTGTCATCTATACGGACCATAAGATTCTTCAACATATCTTTAGTTAGAAAGAGTTAAATATGCGACAACATCGCTGGATAGAGTTGTTTAGTGATTATGACTGTAACAATTCGCTACATACCTTGTAATGGCGCAATGTGGTGTTTGATGCCACTCAGTAAAAGGAATAGATTAAAAGCCTAAAGAGTAGTTAGAGACATGAAAAATGATACTTCGTTCGATTCTATCAAAAGATAGGATACTGGCAGCTCAGAAGAGCTGTGGATGATGCCTGTATTGCCTAAAGGTTTAGATGAGAAGATAGAACCAAGAAGTTGAATGGAACTTATGTATTTCTACCTGGATCGAAATATGGGATACCAATTAAAAGGTGAGGTGAGAACCCAGATAATAGATGAAGCCTATAAGTCGGAGTACTCTGTACACCCAAGAGCTGATAAGATGTATTTTGATTTGAGAGATAGGTATTGGTGGCCTGGAATGAAAAAGGATATAGTTGAGTATGTTAGTAAGTGTTTAACTTGTTTAGAAGGTTAAGGCGAGCCTCACAGGCCATCCTGACTTGCACCAGCAACCTAAGGATTCCGTATGGGAATGGGAAAGGGATAGCTATGGGATTTTGTGACTAAGTTTTCCTAGGAAACTAGTAGCGGGCAAATGACACAATCAGTTTCAATATGAACCGATTACCTAAGTCTGCTGCATTTTCTACCTATGCGTAAGGATAATAAGATGGAAAAGGTTGCTATATTGTATTTGAATGAATTATAGTATGCTAGACTGGTGTGGCCGATCTCGCTTAAAATCAGATCATGAAAGTCCTTTCACAACGAAGGTTTTTGGCAGTCAATGCGAAAGGCATTAGGACTCTTTAAGATATGATAACGGCTGTATCAACCCTCAATTGATGTCAGCAGTGAGCGTACTATCAGACTTAGAAGAAATGCTTAGAGCGTACTCCTATCCTAGACTTTGGAGGAGATTATGGGATTTCATCTTCTGTTTGGTGAGTTTTAGTATAACAATAGTTAATCTTTCTATGTGAGATGTGCTCCGTTTCAGGCATTGTATGGTAGAAAATGTCGTTCGCCAATTATGTGGGCTGAGGTTGGAGAAGGTCAGTTGATAGGACCTGAGTTAGTGCAAGAGACTACTGAGAAGATCTTGCAGATTAAGGATAGACTTAAGGTGCGCGTGATCGTCAGAAAAGTTATGCTGATAAAAGGAGGAAGCCTCTAAGAGTTTAGTGTAGGTGACTGTGTCTTGCTCAAAGTGTCGCCTTGGAAAGTTGATACGCTTTAGGAAGAAGGGAAAGTTAGCACCTAAGGTTGTGGACCGTTTTGAGATTATTAAGAAAGTAGGCCCTGTGGCTTATCAGTTAGATTTGCCTGAGGAGTTGAACGGTGTTCATGACACGTTCCACGTGTCGAACCGTAAGAAGTGTTTGGTTGATCCAACACTGCAAGTGCCTTTGGATGAGATTCGAATTGATGCTAAGTTGAATTTTGTGGAAGAGCCTATGAAAATTTTGGAAAGGGAGTTTAAGAAGTTGAAACGTAGTAGGATGCATCGTCAAGGTTCGGTGGAATTCGAAACGTGGCCCTAAATTCACGTAGGAACGTGAAGATCAGATGAAGTTGAAGTACCCGCATTTGTTTTTTAGTGAAGTTAGTAGTTGAATTTCGTGGACGAAATTCTTTAAGGGGTAGAACTAAACCTTTCTCCTTTTTTAATGTTCTGAAATATTTTTCATTTAATAGTCCCTTTGACTATTTGACTTTTTCATCTATTAGATTTTTCTCCGTTTTAGACGGTGGTGATTTTATGAGATATGTGATGAATTGTGGTTTATTGTGATTAATAATCTCTTTTGGAAGGTATTATTGTGATGTGTGTATTCAGGGTGGTTTGACCCGTGAATTTTGAGAAATACCGAAAAAACGAAGTCTGAACAAAACACGTCGTTAATGTCCACAGAGAGTTTTGAAAGGGTGTAAAAGTGAAATAATCGTGAAATATTCTAGGGTTAAGGAAAATTATTTTCAAGTGAATAAACAAAATGCTAATTAACTTATGGGGTAAATTTTACGGTTGAGTTTTAATAAGTAATTCAGTCATTTCGAACACGAAAATAAACGCTCAGAGACTACTTTTGATCCTGGCCGTTAAGACGTCAAAGAAGAGGAACAAAATGCTTAATTTGATCTAAGTTGTCTAGGAATGAACATATAGATGCTTATCACTAAAATCCTCATTTTCTCCATAATTCCATTTTTTCATTTTCAAAAAAATAAAACACACAACTTCTAAGTGTGTAGTGTTTGCTCTCCACCCCCCTAAACCCACCAAAACCACCATAAAAATTTAACTTTGATCGAGAATGTAGATATTCCCAGGTGATACGAGTGTTGATAAATTCATTAAACAACGTTTGGATTGTATCGGATTCTTGAAATATACACATTTTAAGATTTTCTTGTAAGTTTTTCAAATTTAAATTTTGTTTGTCCTTTTGGGTTTATTTTGATGCATAGATGTTATTTGTACAAGTTGATCGTTGTGAAAAATTAATTTTTGGAAGCGAAACGAAAGAAAAAAAAGAGGTGTTTGGTTCGTAAATAGTAAAAAGGAAAAAGAGGGTTTTGTAGTTTTGATGTTGTGGTCGTGATGGTTGAATAATATATAATGCTAGAATGCTTATCTTTGATAGAAGCGTTGTATAGCTAATTCTGGATTATTTTTAAGCTATTTCTTGGCTTATTTGGGCTATTTTGGGCTTATATTCCATGAATGAGATTTCTCAACATCACTAGAAAGTGATTTTGATTATTTTGTATTATGACCATATGTTGTTGTACTATTTATAAGCTTATGGTATAACCAAATGCGATAAAGTACTAAATAGCTTATTTTCAAGCTTAATAATACGTATTTTGAGGAGTTTAAGTACTCCACTTCCCAATAATCTATTTTGAGCCGCGCTTAATGGGAGGGTTATATTGTGGTTCCGACTGTTTTCTACATATAAGTAAATACATTAAGATATGTAAATGGACCCTTGGTTATTGGACTATAAATAGTATTTTGGACTTATAAAAGTCCTAAGGAAAACCCTTTGTTAGGAACGATATGTAGTAGTTACGAGAATATTGACGACTTTTGAAAGTAAAAATTATTAACGAAGTAATATTGAAGATGATATTTTGGAAGAAAAATGATTGCTAAGGTAAAGAAATTTTGAGATTGTTAGAATTTTTGAACGAAAAGTGTCTTCGAATTTTTGAAAATTAGGTGAAAATAAAGTTTTGAACCTTGAAACTTGTCAAACGTACGAGTCAATGACGAAATTTCGTAAAAAGTTTATACTTAGAAAATTTCTTGAAAACATGATTTTTGATTTTAACTAATAAAATAATATTTAATTATTTTATTATTTAATAAATTCACTAAAAGACAAAAGTAAATTTTTCTTCGAAACTTCTCTAAAGTGATTATTGTGAGTAAACGGATCATTTTCCAACCGTATAATGATTAGTTTTTCGAAGTGACAAGGTGTATCAAATAGTACTTGTCGAGATATATTATAATTAAATATTTATTTATATTACTTATATATTTTCTCTAAATAGTATAAGTATAGTATATCAGGGAATGAGATTGATATATTGTGAGCTTAAGTCGTTAGCCACCACACCCTAAAAAACTGTTTTTGGGTAATAGTACAACAGCGTCTAAACTCTAGCATCAAACTTAAGATTGTTTTTGGCATTGAATGATTAAATTGGGAACATAACTGGACTAGATCGTGTTCGGGCGTCGTTCATTAGGCTTGTGTGATTGAGATTTTGGTGCTAAAGACTTGCTGAGGTGAGTTCTCGTAGCCCCACATTTTACTGGTTTTTTTTCTGTTGGAGAAATTGATAACTCAAATGTTTTTTGAAATGTTTTGAATTGATCTATGCGAAAATGTGGTTTTGTTTTTGGACCAGTTATGTGCTTATGACTGCTATGAGAATTATTATGTGATGCTTGATTGTTTGGAAATCGGATGGTACGCCTACCCATGTGTTTGTGAGATTATTGGCTCGATGGGTACGCCTACCTAGTATTTTTGTGATTATTAGACGGATGGTCCTCCTAGCCCAGGTTTTTTGTATGAGGTCCTGCCCTAATTTTAGTGCTTCAGCTTGGTAGGCGCCTTTAGGTGCGAAAGTGACAATGCTTAATGATTAGTGTGTGATGCAAAGTTGTTTTCATATATTCACTGTCATATAGCACTATTGTCCACTGTTGAAGTATTGGCACAGCTTTTGGGTTTAAGGTCAAACCTACAAGCTCACCAACATTATTCTTGACGTTTTCGAGTATCATTTCAGGTGAAGATAAAGAATAGTAGGTTTGTGTGATTGATAGCAGACTAAGAAGTAATCACCGTTGGAATTTCGTTGAAGTCTTGCTTGCTTGTTTTTGATTTTAGTTATTGAAAGTTTTGGAATAAGTTGGATTATGGTCCCTTGTTAGGCATTGGAATAAATTGTAAGGAGATTGTGGATTTTTAAGTTTGCGATTTAAGTGACTAATCACATTGAGTTTGTTCAAGGTTGATGGTCTTTATAGCACTTGGAGTTTATGCAATGAAGTCTTCTTTATTTTGTACCTTGTGTTATGATTGATCATTATGTTGCATTTCCGAGTTTTCACCATTGTCGGGGTGTGACAGAGGAGGTGCATGAGATCCGAGAGGCATTAGGAGAGCAGTGTGAGGTGATGGATGTGATGGCCAGAGACCTCTCTAGATTCACCGTCTGGGCAGCCGGAGGCATATCACAGCTATTAGACTCTGTTGGAGCTACTTACATACGATATTCAGAGACCCATGTACCATATCAGAGATGTAGGGTTAGACAGAGGACCGACGGTGCCAGCACCTTCACAGCCCAGCAAGATGAGCAGCAGCCAGACCCATGATCTCTCTACTCCTTATCTTTTTGTTTCTATCTTTTGTACATTTATTATTCATGTCATGATGTATCTAACTTTGAACAGGTTCCCATTTTTTTGTATATATGTTATGATGTGATGTTTTGACTTGTTTATGCATGATAGAAGAAGCCTGGCAGTAAGTTCAGCACCATAGATCGTTGGTAGATTATGGAACCTAGCATCGTATCCAAATCAAGAGCGGAATTGAGAGAGAAAATGTTTACAAGTGTGAAGAAAAGCTGGAAGAAAAAGTCTAACTTAAAGACTAGCTGAAAGAAAAGTGCTTCCCGGGAGACAACCCGGATTGTTATTTATTTTTATCGAGTCTGTCTTCCCAGACATCAATACGGCGTATCCGCTCTATACCATACGGCGTATTGAATGTCTGGACGTTATCAGTCCTTTATTTTTATGCATTTTAAACATTATTGTCAGTTTTGTCAATACGACGTATTCATGAATATGATACGGCGTATTCAACAGACTAACCCGTATTTAGATACTTTTTACAGGTTTCTCAATACGGCGTATTCCAGTTTATGGATACAGCGTATTGGTCTCCTGTACAGTTTATTTAGTTTATTTATAATTAACCGTAGATACCTGAGATAGGATTTTGCATGTTTTTTCTATTTTTTGCACATGACCTCGCTGCAAAGAAATCGACGAAGTTAGTAAAGTATCGATCATCTAGAATCCTATGTGTGAATGTAGTCATGCTGGAATACAGACGCATTTACAACATACATTCTTGCTCATAAACTCAACTTGGAGAATCTACCGAGCAAAATATCAGGGGAGTTTCTCATTCTAATTCTTTTAATTCTCGTTTTTAATGTTTTATCTATACAACAAAGATGTTGTATAATTTCAATGCGGACTTGGAATTAGGAACTTATAACTTGTCACCTATTTTTACACTACAATGCTTTAAATTAGCTCAACATTAAAAAAATACAAGAAGCATGCTTTTGTGAAAATTACTTGTTACATAACATCACACAATAACCCTTAGTAAGATATTGTGAGATTTAAACCTTATCCGTTTCCCCAAAGGTTTTACCCTAATTTCATAAAAATATAGTTGCCAGGTGATAAGTGTGAACCTTTAGAACTTGGCTTGGTATATCATATCGAGACCAAAAAACTTAGTACTATGGATTTAATGGAGTGGACTTGATTAAATTGGGTAAATTGTTTTAATAATTACACCCAAGAAACCTTATAAATGTTGTTTTATTTACTAACTACACTGGTTAGTTAAATCTCGTATAAACCCTTTGTTTACTCTCATCTTAACAGTAAGATACCCCTAGAAAAACCAATAGAGCCAATCCTTTAGGATAACACTAACTGTTGTTTCGTTACACCTTTACACCTCAGCCTACCCCTGTTAGATTAATCCAATTTACCATTGCTAGTTGCTTAAATGTGTAAATTATGTATTTCCCCGATCTTATGTCAATTTTCTAGCTTTGGTAAGGTTGGGAAGAAATTTGAACATTGCAAATGTGAATGTATAGAGTAGTCAAAACTGATGTATTTTTCCTACCATCGTAATTATTGGTACGTCCGAAGAATGAAGAATTATCGAAGGAATTATCCGGAGTTATTATGATCGTGAAGATGGTGAAATTACAATAAAAAAATAAAAAAATGGCAACAAAAAAGAGAGGAAAGTTTTGAAATACTCTTTCGCAAAAGCTTAAACCGGAAGGAATTCTATCAAGGATCGATTATTCGTTAGATAACGTCTATAATAAGTCAACGATTAAAGTTTTTGTATAAAGTGGAAGATTTTGCCACTTAGTCTTGAAAAGTATGTAAAGTAGGTGAGTATTGAGAATTTGACCATTGACGTGAAACGCCAAACTTAGGTTGTTGATTTTTAATCTATGATCAAGACGTTTGTAAATATTTTGCGTCTTTTTTCATGTAACGGCCGGGAAAAAGTGTCTTAGCAACTTGTTTTCCTTATTTTTGGCCTAATCTATTTGTTTTCGTAATTTTTATTTAACAATAATTTATTTCTCTTTCCTAATCATTAGCCATAGGTTTTACGCGAATAAGGATGTGATCGAACATGCCATTTATGCCGTCGTTAACGGCCATGTAACCTGATTCAACTGCCATGTTGGTTTATTACTATAGTGAAAGTTAGAAGATCCCTACCTCTATATCATTCCTTCAAACAACTCCTTGGGTTAAACTCGAATGAGGATGTGATCGAACACACATGTCTATTCCATCGTTATGGCCATGTATGTGTGCTTCAGCTGTCTTGTTGGTGTGGTACTTTTGGTGAAAGATTATAGAATGATCAACCCTAAGCCTTATAATAAAAACCTATTTTACATTTATAAACTTGTTACTCCTTAGCTCTAGTGGTAGAGATGTGTAGTCCTTGCCAAGCCTCAAATAAACACTCGTCATGACCTAGAAAGCAGTTGAATGAATTAGATACTGTTCCAAACCATAATTAGTTGAGTGATTTGAGTGTTTTCATCGACCGATTTTCGTGAGGTTGTTTGGTTGTGTTCTTGTATAGATCAAAATAAATGCTTAAACGGAAAATCCTTACGTATACATTTTCATAAACTCTAAAAGGCTACTTGAGGACAATAGATTCAAGTAGGGGAAATTTAAAAGACATCAAATAATGTTACATTTATAGCATCATTTATCCCATGTAAAATTACCCATTTAGTTTCACTATTGCAAAGAATTATTACTTAATCATTATATTAGGAGAATTGCAGTAATTATGGAGTACTTGGTGAAGATTAGCAAAAAGGCACGCATTCTGGAGCTTAAACAAAGACATTTGAAGATTACTGTTCTGACATCCAATACGCCGTATCCATCAAGGAAGATACCTATCTGTGCCTGCACTTCACCAAAGACCACAAAGGATCAAGGATTAATACGCAGTATCCAGAGGAGTCTATACGCCTTAATCAGTAAGGTAATAAAATATTATGGAAGATATCGAACTGTCCCTACTCTAAGCAAACCCCCAAAACCCTTAAACGAAGTCTTTTTGATAACGCCGAATTGACATATTCCCAGACCTTATAAATAGAAAACCTAAAAATGGGTATTCAGTGTGCTAAATCATATTTTCGATACCTAAACCATAAAAGTTAATTTTCAAAAGAGAAGAAGAGTAGAAGAGGTCTTGCAAAGTAATTAATTCCATGGGAAACAACTTGTAATCTCCTATACTCTTAGTAAACGTTCAGATTTTTTGTATCATCGTTAACTCGGTTTTAGTTTACCAATGCTAAATTATTAACTTTGTATTGATTATGAACATTTGAAGGCTAATACCTACGGTATTAGCCATTATTAATAATTAGATTTGGAAATGTTTGGTTTATTTTATCTCAATTTCTAATTTATCGTTGAATGTCTTGTTTATGTTTATAATCATTTATACTTGTTTACAGTGCTTTTGTATTGACCTCTCATTCAACTAGATCTAGTAATACGAACCAAGTAATCTAGATGCCGGGATGGCTCTCCATATAGTGATTTATACATCTAGACCAAAAGAGAACATGGATACTAACCTATCTTTCCCTTAATTGCCACTTATTGGACGAGCAGAGACCCTTGGGATCCAACGAGTTACGTTTCTCAATTAATGGTAAAGACTTGGTTAGTGGACACGAGTGTATAAGCCTTGAAGCAGAAGTGGGAAAAGGTCCCTCTATGAACTAAGGGTTTAACAAGAAACATCCATTATGTATCCCTAAATAGATTTATAATCCAGCAAATAAGATAACTTTATGCGGATACAACGTTTAAGTATGACAGATATTCTTCTATCTAGGTCTTAGGAAGAATACCCGCCAAAGTAATAAGAATGATAATGTCGCCATCAAGATAAGTAATCATTTGCACTAACATAAAACAAAACCAATGTCTACTTGATTAATAATGGTTAATTCATTTTTTCTTATATTTGGCTAACCGCATCATTTATCTTCTGTCAATTTTGCATTGTGGGGAGATTAGATGTCTTAATTGATTTTAGTCACCACAAAACTCTGCCGACTCTCAGGCTAAAACCCCCCCCAATATCACGTTAGATTAGGATAACCATAGGATTATGCATAGTAACACAATCGAATAGAATTAAATTATATAGCTTAAAATTCCAAAATATTAATAAATTGAAAGAATTGTTTCTTACCCCTAGTGATCGAACACCCTACTAATCCGCACGAAACCCCATCTGACCGTGTTTGGGTAACACTGCGCGATAAAGTGTTTGTTTTTGGTAAGTCAGCAAATATAAAATTTAAAACTTGAAACAAAAAATCACAAAACCCCACAAGATAACGACACACGGGCTCGACCTCGTGAAGGCGCGACCTCATTATGTATTTCGCTAGTTTTTTCAGAAGGTTGTGTATCTTCTTCTTGAATTAATTCAAGTCCTCCGTCACTCCTACTTGATTCGAGAAGTCCATGACTCCCACTCGCTTCTTGTACCATGAGGCTATTCTCAAAGAACTCAGCATTTCGAGCAACAAAAATCTTGTTCTCGAGTGGATAGTAGAAGTAGTAACCCATCGTTTCCTTTAGGTATCCTACAAAGATACACTTAATGGATTCGAAGGATCGAAGTTTTGTCATGTGTGTCTTATTTCATTCACTGAGTGCCTCACAACCTCAAACTCCTAGTAGACAGCCTTGGGGAGCTTTCTCGTGCCATATTTCATAAGGCGTCCTTTTAACCTTCTTGGTTGGAACCATATTGAGAATGCGAGCTGCAGACTCGAGAGCATATCCCCAAAAGGATTTTGGTAGAGTTGTTAGATTCATCATGGATTGAACCATATCAAATAAAGTTCGATTCCTCCTCTCAGATACCCCGTTATGTTGTGGTGTATAAGGCGGAGTAAGCTGGGATACAATACTATAACTTTTCATTTGATTAACAAACTCATGCCTCGTGTATTCGCCTCCTCGATCAGATCGAATCGCCTTTATCTTTTTACCGAGTTGATTTTCAACTTCATTCTAAAAGACCTTAAATGTTTCAAACACCTCATGTTTATGTTTCATCAAGTAAATATAACCATAACAACTGAAATCATCTGTAAAGGTGATGAAGTAACTAGCACCCTCTCTTGACATATTTCTTAAAGGGCCACATACATCAGTCCGTATAAGTCCTAATAGATCCTTAGCTCTTTTCACTTGATGTGAAAAAGGCTTGCGCGCCATCTTCCCAGATATACAAGACTTGCATTTCTCAAGTGATTCATCGTGAGTGGATTACAAGATCCCATCATACTGAAGCTTGTCTATGCGTTTCTTGTTTATATGATCAAGACGACAGTGCCATAGATAAGAAGAGTACAACGCATGTTTGGCTCTTTTGTTGCTAACATTAAACATAGAACTAACATTTGGATAAAGATTATTCATATCTATTCCATAAATACCATCCCTTAGAATTGCATTAAAATAAAACACGTTATCTTTCGAAACAGAAATACCATAATTCATAAATGTATGAATATAACCGTTATTAACCAAACGAGAAACTGAAACAACACCCCTAGTAATAGAAGGTGCAAAATGACAGTTGTCTATTACAATTATGTAAACCACTAGGAAATTATATTAAAACTTTCAATAGCTCAACGCTGCAACACATTCCATTGCCATGTACAGACTTAAAGCTCCAAGTTTCAACTTTCTATTCTTGCTTACTTCTAAGACCCCTGCAAGGTATTACATATAGAGTACCACAACTCCGTATAATATACCCAGTCTTATTATAGGAAAAAGCTATAGAGCATTAAAGGGAATATACCTGAAGTCCAGCCACGCAGCAATCTTTCTCCTTCTTTCACCTCAGCATCTGGTAGATAGACATTCTCTTCCAATACCCACCTCCTTGAAGTGAGTGAGCAGACAAAGTCCGTTGTCCTGGATTATCTCTCTTAGGCGGCGGTTGGGTCTGGGCTTGGGAGCATAAGCAAGCTATCTTTCCATGTTTTTCCTACCCTTTGCCCCTCGCGGTTTTTTCTTGTCCTTCTGATCTACTTCCCGTATAGCTAACACAGCGGGAGTTTCAGCCTTCTTTGGAATACCTTTCTTATGGAGTTTTAGCATAGCATGTCAATCAAACTATCTCTTCCCCCCATGCCCTGCATGTATATTCTGAAACCGAACTGATCATAGTCCCTTGTTAGAGAGAATTCAAAATAAGACTCACACCAGGTTCATTTGGCATAGCATATCCTAGGCGTTCTAATGTATCCAAGTAGCTCTTCATCTTTAAGAGATAGGAGCTTACTGATTGACCTTCCTCCTGTTTACAAGTGTGGAATGCTTCAACTGTTTCAAACAATTCATGTTTAGCCTGCTCTTTCGAACATAGTTTTCAGTTCCTTCAGCATGTCATGTGCATTGTATTTCTCTAAAGTCCTTTAAAGATCTGGAGACATACTTGACAGCATAAGACATGCAACCTCTTGCTCAAGATTGACAGTCTCATAGTACTTGTCTATAGTGTCAGGGTCAACAGTTTCAGGATCAGGAGCGGGTCCAGTAGGTTGTTCCATAAACTTTATCTTTTTCTCATACATGAGAACAATCCTAAGATTGCGATACCAGTTTGTGAAATTCGAACCAGTGATTTTCTCCGCCAGGAGAATCGACCTGATAGTCGTATTGTTTGTGTTTTAGGCAGCAGCAGCCATCTACAAAAAATCCAAAGGTTCAAAAAATATTAGTATTTTTATCATAATCTCCTTAATAAAATAACTACCATGATTAAAAAATTAAACAATTACTTATTAAGTAGTCCAAAAGATCCAACTTGACGTTCTACCATTAATGCATTTGATCTACTAGAAATGGTAAACTCAAAAGGTAATCAGCGTGTGATAATTGCCAACATGTGCAACTCTTAGCCTTTATGGGGCACAAGGCATTATAATCCAGAATTACAATGTCAAGTAGCATGTTTAACCCCATCCAAAGCCATCGAGTCTCGAAGTTCTGAAACCACCTACTCGATATAAGTACGACCAAAACAAATTTCCATAAATTTACAGTCTCAAGTCTGACCATACGATTGTTATATTACCTTGTTTGCAAATTTACCTAAAACTGTTTTAGAGTAAAAATACAGCTTAAGTAATTTCATACTTGGATGACAAATGTCTTAATTTTATGGTAGAATTTGATAAAAACAATGTTACCAAAATTGTGTATAAGGAAGCATGCATACAACCTTATAACACTAGTTATTTTTAAAACCTTTCCATTTTTGTTTTAAAACTTTCTATAAATAGAAATCCCTACATTTTATAAATCACATGCCATTTATAAAATTAGGGTTGCCATGTTTACAACATTTTCAAGTATAAGTGATCTTACTACGGATAAGGTTAATTCCCCATGGGAAATAATCAAACCCTAGTAACGAATACGACATACTTAAAATATTGTTTAAAACGGTTTATGTAAAATTTGGGTATTCTTGCATTGTTCCGTCGCGGGTTCCCTTGCGGAAACCACTAAACCCCTGCGTTATAGAACGTTTGCAAGAAAATTACAAATTTACGTATATAGTCCATGATTTAGCAAAGTGTACATATCGATATATGATACAATAAGCATTTTAATCATATACTTTTATTCCATATTAATTTTGAAAATCAATATTTGCATAAATTTAAAAAAAAACGTCCACTAAAATAAACATGCAAAACATATTTACCAAGATATTAATTTTATACTAAACATAGAAACAAAGTACCAATAAAAACACTTTATTCAATAGAAGCTTCCCTACTTTTGCAAGTCACAAATAATACACGTAAAATTCTCATGCATACAAAACCACACCCGCTATGCATACAAATATATATAATATATATAAATATATTATATATATATATATATAGATAATAATATATATATATACTAATAAATATATATTATAATATCTAATATATATATATAAAATATATAAATTTATATTATTATATATATAATATATATATAAATATATAAATATATATATAAATATATATATATATAATATAAATTATATAAAATATATATTATAATATATATAGTATCTGTAATGCATGCGTGTGGTTTTGTATGCATGAGAATCTTACGTGAATTATTTGATTAATTGCAAAAGTAGGGAAGACTTTTGTTGAATAAATGCTTTAATTGCGTACATGATTCTTGTTTAGTATGATTAAAATTTGGTAAATACGTTTTGCATGTTTTATATAGTGGCGTTTTTTTTTTAATAAATTATGCAACAATGATTCAAATTAATATGGACTAAAAGTACATGATTAAAATGCTTATTGTATCATATATTGATATGTACACTTTGCTAAATCATGGACTATATACGTAAATTTGTAATTTTCTTGCAAACGTTCTATAACGCATGGGTTTAGTGGTTTCCGCAAGGGAACCCGCGACGGAACAATGGCACAAAAAAAATACCCAAATTTTTACATAAACCCGTTTTATAGACCAATATTTTAAGTATGTCGTATTCGTTACTAGGGTTTGATTATTTCCCATGGAGAATTAACCTTATCCGTAGTAAGATCACTTATACTTGAAAATGTGTAGAACATGGCCACCTAATTTTATAAATGGCATGTGATTTATAAAATGTAAGGATTTCTATTTATAGAAAAGTTTTAAAACGAAAATGGAAAGGTTTAAAAATAACAAGGTTATAAGGTTGTATGCATGCTTCCTTATACACAATTTTGGTAACATCAGTTTTTTTTTAAAAAAATCCAAAATTTTTCTACCATAAAATTAGAGGGCGGGGGGGGACAGGGAGACATTTGTCATCCAAGTATGAAATTACTATAAGCGTAATTTAACCATCTAAACCAGATTAGGTAAATTTGCAAACAAGGTAATATAACAATCGTATGGTCAGACCTGAGACTGTAAAATTATTGAATTTGTATTGGACGACTTATATCGAGTATGGTTGTTCAGAACTTCGACTCGAGGCATATGATGGGTTTAAACATGCTACTTGACATTGTAATTCTGGATTATAATGCCTTGTGCCCCATAAAGGCTAAGAGTTGCACATGTTTGCAATTATCACACGCTGATTACCTTTTGAGTTTACCATTTCTAGTAGATCAAATGCATTAATGGTAGAACGTCAAGTTGGATCTTAGACTCTAAGAAAATAAAATTGTTATTTTTTTAAACATGGGTAGTTAATTTTATAAGAGATTATTATAAAAAATACTAATATTTTTTGAACTTTTGATTGTTTTGTAGATGGCTGCTGCTGCCTAAAACACAAACAATACGACTATCAGGTCGATTCTCCTGGCGGAGAAACTCACTGGTTCGAATTTCACAAACTGGTATCGCAATCTTAGGATTGTTCTCATGTATGAGAAAAAGATAAAGTTTATGGAACAACCTACTGGACCCGCTCCTGATCCTGAAACTGTTGACCCTGACACTATAGACAAGTACTATGAGACTGTCAATCTTGAGCAAGAGGTTGCATGTCTTATGCTGTCAAGTATGTCTCCAGATCTTTAAAGGACTTTAGAGAAATACAATGCACATGACATGCTGAAGGAACTGAAAACTATGTTCGAAAGAGCAGGCTAAACATGAATTGTTTGAAACAGTTGAAGCATTCCACACTTGTAAACAGGAGGAAGGTCAATCAGTAAGCTCCTATCTCTTAAAGATGAAGAGCTACTTGGATACATTAGAACGCCTAGGATATGCTATGCCAAATGAACCTGGTGTGAGTCTTATTTTGAATTCTCTCAACAAGGACTATGATCAGTTCGTTCAGAACTATAACATGCATAGCATGGGGAAGACGATAGTTGAATTGCATGCTATGCTGAAACTCCATGAGAAAGGTATTCCAAAGAAGGCTGAAACTCCCGCTGTGTTAGCTATACGGGAAGGTAAGATCCAGAAGGACAAGAAAAAACCGCGAGGGGCAAAGGGTAAGGAAAAGGGAAAGGATAAGCTTGCTTATGCTCCCAAGCCCAAGATCCCACCGCCGCCTAAGAGAGATAATCCGACAAAGGACTTTGTCTGCCACCACTTCAAGGAGGTGGGTCATTGGAAGAGAAATTGTCTATCCTACCAAGCTGAGTTAAAGAAGAGAAAGAATGCTAGCGTGGCTAGTACTTCAGGTATATTCACTATAAAACTCTATGCTTTTCCTAATAAGACTTGGGTATATGATACGAGGTAGTGGTACTCATAAACTGTAATACCTTGCAGGGACCTTAGAGAAAAGCGAAAGTTGACACATGGAGCTTTAAGTCTAGTACATGGCAATGGAATGTGTGCAGCCGATTGAAGCAATTGAAGTTTAATTAATTCTTCCTATGGTTTAATAAGTGTATTAGACAACTTCATTTTGCACCTTCTATTACTAGGGGTGTTGTTTCAGTTTCTCGTTTGGTTAATAACGGTTATATTCATACATTTATGAATTATGGTATTTCTGTTTCAAAAGATAACGTGTTTTATTTTAATGCAATTCTAAGGGATGGTATTTATGGAACAGATATGCATAATCTTTATCCAAATGTTAGTTCTATGTTTAATGTTAGCAACAAAAGAGCCAAACATGCGTTGTACCTCTTCTATCAATGCACTGTTCGTCTAGAACATGATAAACAAGAACCATAGACAAAGCTTCAGTATGATGGGATCTTGTAATCCACTCACGATGAATCACTTGAGAAATGCAAGTCTTGTATATCTGGGAAGATGGCGCGCAAGCCTTTTTCACATCAAGTGAAAAGAGCTAAGGATCTATTAGGACTTATACAGACTGATGTATGTGGCCCTTTTAGAAATATGTCAAGAGAGGGTGCTAGTTACTTCATCACCTTTACAGATGATTTCAGTTGTTATGGTTATATTTACTTGATGAAACATAAACATGAGGTGTTTGAAACATTTAAGGTCTTTTAGAATGAAGTTGAAAATCAACTCGGTAAAAAGATAAAGGCGATTCGATCTGATTGAGGAGGCGAATACACGAGTCATGAGTTTGTTAATCACATGAAAAGTTATGGTATTGTATCCCAACTTACTCCACCTTATACACCACAACATAACGGGGTGTCTGAGAGGAGGAATCGAACTTTACTTGATATGGTTCGATCCATGATGAATCTAACAACTCTACCAAAATCCTTTTGGGGATATGCTCTCGAGTCTGCAGCTCGCATTCTCAATATGGTTCCAACCAAGAAGGTTAAAAGGATGCCTTATGAAATATGGCACGGGAAAGCTCCCAAGTTGTCCTACATAGGAGTTTGAGGTTGTGAGGCACTCGTGAAATAAGACACACTGACAAACTTGATCCTAGATCCATTAAGTGTATCTTTGTAGGATACCTAAAGGAAATGATGGGTTACTACTTCTACTATCCACTCGAGAACAAGATTTTTGTTGCTCGAAATGCTGAGTTCTTTGAGAATAGCCTCATGGTTACAAGAAGCGAGTGGGAGTTATGGACTTCTCGAATCAATGTAGAGTGACGGAGGACTTGATTTAATTCAAGAAGAAGATACACAACCTTCTGAAAAAACTAGCGAAATACATAATGAGGTCGCGCCTATCGAGGTCGAGCCCCGATGTGTCGTTGTGTGGTTTGTGATTTTATGTTTTCAAGTTTTAAATTTATATTTTGCTGACTTTACCAAAAACAACACTTTAACGGGCAGTGTACCCGGTCAGATGGGAGTTTCGTGGTAAGTAGGGTGTCGATCACTAAGAGTAAGAAACAATCTTTCAATTTATTAATATTTTGGATATCTAAGCTAAATTAATTCTATTCTATGTGAAACCTATGTTAATCCTAAATCTAACGGATAATGGGGGTTTTTAGCCTGAGAGACTGGCACGAGTTTTGTGGTGACTAAAATCAACTTAAGACACTAAAACACACACAAGCAAATTGACAGAAGATAAAAGAGCGGTCTAGCCAAATATAAGAAAACTGTATTAACCATTATTAATCCAATTAGAACATTGGTTTGTTTATTTAGTGCAATGATTACTTATCTTGAGGCGACATATAATTTTGAAAAAAGTAAGGGTAAAATGGTCAAAAATACACACAAAGGTCGAAATTTGAAAGTTCGATACACACAATAAGAAAAAAAAAAGTTCAGTACACACAATAACAAAAAGTGACAAGTATAATGCATTTTCAAGTAATTAACCCTTTATTTTATATGGCGAGGCAGCATACGTGCGTGTTTGCAGCCATGAGTATAGCCGAAGCGATGATGATATTTGCCAGCTTTTTTTTTATCTTGGTAAGTGTAGTTTGCCGAAACCGGTATCTTGGCGTGGCGACCATATGGTTGCAGCCATGACGTGTTTCGGGTACCACTTCCATTGTGGCCGACCTGACCTTGCTTTTACAAGAGTCTGTTGCAAGGATGCAACATTTGCGAAACAATTGGTCCATAGGTTTGTGCCTATGGGTTTCTGATTTGTATCGCGGGACGAATTCAACCAATGATGAAATTTGTCAGCTGTTTTATACCCGTACCTTCGCGAGGTGGGCATATGGTCGTAGGAAACTGTCCCAAACTCTAACAAGTCCAGGCAATGATGAAATTTTGTCAGCTATTTTATACCCGTACCTTGGCGAGGTGGCAATATGGTCGCAGCCATGGTGGGCATCGGGTAACACTTCCGATGTTGCTGGTCTGAGCCTGCTTATGTAGACAGTTACCACTTCCGTGAGCGCCGAAAGTAGGTTGCTGGATCGTGATGGGTACAACCGACCCGTAACTTGGCGCGGCAGCACCGTGTCGTGCTTGCAGCCCATGGATATGATGGCTGTCTATCAAGAAGGTGCCTACGAGAGCTTATACAGGTAATACATTTGATGAATTCTAAAAAATTATAGCATGCTTATGATTACCAAATGTTTCTGTAAATCTTATATTTTTTATGCAAGACTAGATAATGATCAGTGCAATTTTGTTTTGAAAAGTTTAGTTATCTACTAAAGTGGACCAACTTTAGCCTCCGATGAGTGATGAGGCACAGTAATAAAAAAACACAGGTAACAAGTTTCTTAAGCATCGATGGTGCTTTTAAGACGGTTATTAGGTTTTTCAAAATTGATTCGACTCGGCTCGGGTTAAATAAATCCCGTGGCCTGTTGTTTAACAAAAAATATCTTCAGGGAAAAAAACTTAAATCTCATGAAGATTTGCAGGTTACGAAAATTTGGATTATTATTGATGCGTGATGATTTTTAACATATGGAAGTTCTTTTGAGGTGAATATGTCATACTTTTAGGATTTTGGGTAAATGCATAAATAGCTGCAGTTTGGCATGTTAAAATAAATAGAGTATCTATGAATTGACGTAGATTTATTACGTTTGCAGAGATCCAGTACTGAATTTATTTGACGATCGTGGAATTTGTTAGATATTGCAGAAGTGAGCTTGAAAAGATAATACAAATCGTAAATAGTAGAGCATATCAGATCAGCGAGGATGGAAATTTTTGAGAAGAAAAAAATTGTCATTTGAGGTTGTGACGCATGTAGGACACGACAATATCAAGGTACTAAAGTTTTCCTCTGCTTTCTTATGTGTATAGTAAGTGTTCAGAGTTTAGGTGGTGTTTGGATTATTGCAAGGAGTAGGACTTTCTACTGTCAAATCTATAGAAGTCCAATTTATATTTCTATTAGTGTAGGGTAAAACCAGTATCTTTGCTCCACTATCCATTTAATATATGGGAAAATTACCAATACATCCTAGGTTTCGTTTAACTCGATGTAAATGTGATTAAATTCGGTGAATGATATAACCACCGAAACATTAGGTTTTCAGAATTTTAGATGTTAGGTATTATTTATAGCCTGATTTATATACTATTCTATCTAAACGGATCGAATGCTGAATTAGATGTAGCACCTGTAACTTACCATTTTGAACATTTAAACTACAACATAAATATGCTGGTGGTTATTATGAGAGACTTGGTGTTGGAATTTGATTGATAATTATGGACGACTTGGATGACATGCTTCTTGAAGCTGCGGGGAGAACTGCAAGAGATGATGACCCACCACCATCATCTAGGAGGCGACGTAAGGGTTCATATTCTGATGACGGAAGTGATTCAAGAGATGATGACCGTGGGTATGCTAAGGTACATTTTTTGGTTACTGTTTACGTCACTTCCTTTGTAAATGAATGTTTGAACCGAGGGTGTCATTCATCCCAGAGGAGCTGTATATGAAGCTGACTATCAAGAAGGAGCCTACGAAGTCTTATACGGTAATTTTATTTAAATAATACTAAACAGAGTTGTATCATGCATAAGATTACCAAAATGTGTTTCTGTAGATCATAAGTTGTTTTGATGCAAGACCCTAGATAAAAGATTAGTGCAATTTTGTTTTGAAAATTTTGTTAAACTTCTTACTAAAGTGGAGCCAACTTTTAGCCTCCGAATAGGTGAATGAGAGCACAGTAATAAAAAAAACACAGCTAACAATAGTTCTTAAGCAACGATGATGCTTTAAAAGACTTGGGAGGGGAGGTGATGTGGTGGGTAGTGAGGTAATTGTTTTTTCGAAAATTATGATTCAACTCGGCTCGGGTTAAATAAATCCCGTGGCCTGTTGTTTAACAAAAAAAAATCTTCAAGGAAAAAAACTTAAATCTCATGAAGATTTGCAGGGTACGAAAATTTAGATTATTATTGATGCGTGCTGATTTCTAAATTTCAGGGTTTAAGACCATCAAAGTTCATTATGCTCTGGCATTATTTGCATTTCCAAGGCTACAAGGTCTCATAAGTGCTCTTGGGTTGGACCAATTCTCTCTGATAAGTCCACTTTTGAAAGGGTATGTGGATTATATTTTTTTTCTAAATTTGTATGAATTAGTGTGGCATTGAATTTGCTAATTCCTGAGCATTAGTCATTTTTGGTTATAAATACCATTACTGCTACTATTAAACTGCATAAGCTTGCACAAACACAATCATAGTTTGTTTTTTAAAGACAATAATTAAGTTAATAAGCAATTTCATTATTCGGTATAAACCTTAAGCGATATAAAAAATGTATACCCAACCTCCCCCTGAATCCAAATTTCATTTTGCAAAACCATTACAGCTGTATACTTTTGCTTCTGTGTACCATTTGCCTATATTATCTGATGCAGCAAGCAAAATCAAAATCAACTCACTAAAGCCAAATCAAACAACAAAAGGCACCCGAAGAAAAAAAACTATATTAATAACCCTTCCCTTTAGGAACAAGTAGAATATAATTACTATTAACCTTCCTTTGCACAAACAGACATATTGTTTAATCACAATCTCTACTCATACAGGCTAGCAAAACTTTGAGAGGGTCAGATAGTCGACGGAAGACTAGAGTGCATGTACCATGGATGGCCGTTTGTTGTCATTTAACATACATATTTTCCATATCTTTCGTGACAGCCACATCTCTAAATTCCAAGAAGAACAATATTTTGTACCAGCCGCAGATGCAAATTCCAGTGGATAAAGAAAAACTTTTGCCAACTCCGCAAATGGAACTACCTACAACTCAAGACTTCCAGTAGCAAAAAAAAGAAGCCACCTCTTTTTGATGTTTCTTATATATGTAATATTACCTGTAATGCCTCTCATAAGCTATCATGTACAACTTTTGAATCGAAACGATTACAAATGCGGCCACAATTAGCAGTATTAATTTCTCATGTCGCTACAGCTCGACATACAGACCCCAATCATCGCTCGCAAAACGTCCCGTAGCGGAGCGCGGGTAAACAAACTTGTTGTAACATTATCAAAGTGAAATTTGCACTTATATCTCTTTCACAGTAATATTATAAAAACAATACATTATAAGATTTATTAAAAGCCATCATAGTTACATTAATACTGCATTAAATGCTTCGGGTTTTTGACCGGGTCGACCCGCCGGCGACTTTGCCGTACCCGGATCCAACTCTATATTTTTTATTTTTTATTTTTTTTCGTTAATACCAACTCCTCTCACAATCTCTCTCGCTACTCTCTCTGAGACAATGGATTCCAGGTGGCTGTTTCTCATTATGCATGATTGCCATCTGGAATCCATCTTCCTTGATGGTTTATATGGTGTAGAATTGTGGGTTGTTCTTTGTTGTCACGACTCGACAATGGCGGAAATTCGAGAATGCAACATAATGATCAATCGTAACACAAGATACAAAATATAGAAAACTACAATGCATAAACTTCAAGTGTTACGAAGACCATCAACCTCGAATAACCTTGAGTGATGTCCAAAATCACTATCAAAATCCACAATCTCTTACAATTATCCAAAAGCCCACATAAGGGTCCAAATCCAAACTTAAACCAAATCTTCCAAATACTAAAACCAAATAAAATAAACAAGCAAAACTTCACATGAAAATCCACTCGGGACACTTCTAAGTCTGCAACCACATAAATCACCAACTTATTCCTCTTTCACTTCACCTGAAAATGATACTCGGAAACGTCAACAATAATGTTGGTGAGCTCGTAGGTTTGACCTTAAACCCAAAAGTTGTGCCAATATTTCAAACAGTGGACAATAGTGCTATATGACAGTGAATATATATGCAACCAAACTATAGCATCACCGCTAATAAATAACCATATGTCACTTACGCACCTAAAGGGCCTACCAGCTAGAGCACTAAATCCACACACAAACTTGGGTAGGCGTACCCATCCGCTCAAATAATCACACAAATACTGGGTAGGCGTACCCATCCGATCCAAACAATCATGCAACACATAATATTCACATAACAGTCATAAGCACATAACTTGTCCCAAAAACAAAACCACATTTCGCACAGTTCAATTCAAAACATTTCAAAACACATTTGAGTATCATTTTCCCTCAACGGAAAAGACAGTAAAAATGAGGCTACGAGAACTCACCTCAAGCAAGTCTTTAGCAACCAAATCTCAATCACACAAGCAAATGCAACGACGCCCGCACACAAACTAGTCTAGTTAATGTCCCAATTTAATCATCCATTTCCAAAACAATCTTCACGTTTGATGCATAGAGTTTAGATGCGTTGTACACTTACTCATAACAATTTAGTGGTGTGATGCTTGACGACATATTCCAACAATCATATCAATCCCATTACTCAATAATACATACTTATACTATTTAAAGAAATAGATAAGTAATATACGTAAATATTTATAATTAATAATTATAAATATATCTCGGTAAGACCATTCGGTAACCTATGTCACAACG
>BQNB010045072.1:0-44503 GCA_026074375.1 Tanacetum coccineum
ACATACCAGTTTTAAAAGTATACAATTAAAATGTATCATATACGAACATAAACAAATAAATGAACATAAACGAACATTAATGAACTTATAATCGGATGTTCACGAACATAAACGAACGGACAAAACTTTTGTTCATGTTCGTTCATTTAACTAAACAAACGTAAAATAATATTCATGTTCGTTCATTTAATAAGTAAACGAACATAAACGAACTTTTTACTGGACGGTTCATGAAATGTTCACTGAACGTTCAGTTCGTTTACAGCCCTAATCTCTGGTGAATTATTTCCTTCTTGATCTTGATCTTCCTCTTCGCGATGATTCTATGCTTTAGACGTTCAACGGATGAGTCGGTGTGTTATCGTTGTACTTTAGACGTTCAACAGATGAGTCGATGAGTTGTCGTTGTATATTACATGTTCAACAGATGAGTCGATGTGTTATCGTTGTGCATTAGATGTTCAACGGACGAGACGATGAGTTATTTCATTATAACGATGATAGTCATATCAAAGGTAGCAAAACTACTTAGAAATCACCCATAAGTAGGAAACAAAGGAAGTGTCTCAATCTCCGGTGAATTATTTATTCTTGATCTTCCTCTTTGCGATGATTCTATGCTTTAGACGTTCAACGGATGAGTCGATGTGTTATCGTTGTACATTAGATGTTCAACGGATGAGTCGATGTGTTATCGTTGTACATTAGATGTTCAACGGATGACTCGATATGTTATCATATACTCCCGCCATATACTCCCGCCATATACTCCCGCCAAATACTTTACCATATACCTCGCCAAATGCTCCCGCCATTTACTCTCGCCAAATACTCCCTCCAAAAAACTATTTTTTTACTATAATAACAAATATTATTCTCACAACTACCAACAGATCAAGCACACTCTTACCATCACAACCACGAACATATCACACTGTTATTATGGTGAAGATGGTGTCATATGAAGCTTTTGCATGTCCTTGTGGAGACGGAGATGTAGTTCTGCGAGAATCGTATAAACCTAAAACCTGTGGTAAACTATACTATGCATGTCCACGATCAAAGGTGAAAAATCACATGTTTTTTTTGTGTAATATATAAATAATGTGGTTAGTTGTTAAAAATTATTATCTTCACTCTTTAACAGCCTCAGCATAACACTTTCGGATGTAAATTTTTTTTATGGAAAGAGGAACGAGTCCGTCTACTGGTTGGTTCTCCTGGAGCTTCAACGACTCCAATTTATTCTCCAGGATCATCATCGACTCCAATTTATTCTCCAGGAGCTTCAAGAAATGCAGAGTGCTCAAACTGCAAGCACTTGCTTGATAAGATAACGGTACTCGAGGCAATGTTAGAAATGTATAAGAATCCGGAACAACACACACTTAATTCAGCTGCACTACTTCATGAAGTTTACAATGACATGGGAAAACTTGATTTGGAGTAGTTTGTCATTTGGAATGTAATTCGTATGCTTTAAGTGTCTGTTTGTAAGTCTCGTATGATTATCAGTCTAATATGTTTAAGTGTCTGTTTGTAACTCACGTATGATTATCGGTCTTAGATCTCGCTTGTGTTACTACAAGTGGTATGTATAATATTTAATTAAATGAATGTTTGTTTTTGTGTTACTTGACGAATGTGCATCTTGAAAAAGTATACGGTATATCATGTTCAACTATAGAAGGGTAGTGCATATCCTGACAGAACCGAGAAAACGGAGTGTTTTTCTTATATAGTTATTATTTATCAAATATATAATAATTATTTTATAAATAATAATATATAATTATAAAATATATTCTATAAATAATACTGATTTAAAAATTGTATATATTTTTAGTAAAATGTTTCCCGGGGGACATGTCGTCCGGGAAAGGTTTTATTAAAAAATATATACAGTTTTATATATATTAAAAACTTTGTAATTTATTATTAAAAACCTTCTCGGGCGTCATGTCGTCCGAGAACTATTAAAACACGTTAATTAACACTAATCACAACCCTTAAACATTCACGTGAAATAATTTTTTTAATAAAAACTTTCCCGGGCGACATGTCGCCCAAAAAAGATGAGCGGGAAAAATTGCCGCCAAGATTTTCGTTGATGTTTTGGTCAAATTTTATACCAACGTATCCCGGGCGACATGTCTCCCGGGAAAACTTCTTCGAACTTTGACTAAAAAGTCTATGAGAATTTGTGTCACGTCGGACAGACTTTTGTCGTTTAATGGGTTTTTCTTGTTCTACTTTTTCTTGTAGTGTTACTAAAACAGTTATAGAGTAATACATTAATAACTGCAACAAAAAAATATATAATACAGTAATAAAAAGTATATACAGTAGTATACTACTTGGAAGTTTCAACCATTGTTTTAAAAGGCGCGCTATGGCGCCGCTAAGACCTCGCAAAGGCGCGAGACTTGACCTCCACGCTACGCAATATACCAAGGCTTGAGCTTAAGAGTTGATATGAGATGAGGAATGGAAAAACGTGATAAGGCGTGATAAAGCATGATGCGTTGAGGCTTTTTCGAATTCAATTTCGATAAAAATCGTACTTTTATATATATGCAAAGATAGTTTATTGACTTTATTCCTTATGTATGAAATTTTTTTTAAGCTAATATGATATAAATATATAAATTTATAAATATTTTAATACTTTATGCCGCTTTAAGTCACACCTTAAAAACGCTATGACTCGTAAAAATGTAAGGCTTGACCATGCCATGACGCTATTTATAACAGTGTGCATACCTTTCATAAAATTCCAATAGTTTAAAAGAAAAAAGTACAGAAAGGAAAAGAATAGAAGACGACACTAGTCTCTTGTGTCCCGTCGGTTTCCTTTTACACAACAGTCCTCTTTTTAATCCCCCAAGTGCTAGACCACTTCTCCCAACTCACCCTTCATCCCTGACAACATCAACCCTAACCCCACAAATTTTCTTGTTTAATTTGCAAAAGCATCATTGGATCCTTCATGGGTTTTTCATTTTATTAAAAACCCATTTTTTTTCTTTAAAAAAACACCACCTTTAGCCATCATTATTAATTCATCATCACTTGGATCTGGTTAAAAGAGTGAATTGGGTAAATGGGTGCTCATGTTTAGCTGATTTTGTCTAGGGTTACTTATTATGGCAAATAAAAATGATTCCTTTTTTGTTCCTTTCCTCTTTTGCTACCTACAAAATTAATTGTTACCATTCATAGTAAATTCTTGATTTGAACACTAGGTTTTTTGTTCCTTGTTTTGTTAACAACTTTTACTGAGATTTGATTATACAGTCACAATAATAGAGTGTGTGTGTGTGTGTGAGAGCTAAAGTGAAAATATGATGGTTAGGGAGAAAGTGCAGCTAAAAAAAATTGATAATGCAACAGCAAGAAGAGTGACATTTTCCAAGAGAAGAAGAGGGCTATTTAAGAAAGCTGAAGAGCTTTCTGTACTTTGTGATGCTGATGTTGCTGTTATCTTATTCTCTTCAAGTGAAAAGCTTTTTCACTATTCAAGCTCAAGGTATGTATCTAGGGTTATGTGTATCCTTTTATGTGTTTTTTATGGGCGCTCTATGGTTTTTTTATGGATATTAGTAGTTAGGGTTCATCATTTCATTGTTTGGTCTGTTGTGTATATCGTTTTTGTGTGTTAAGCTGAGTTAAATTAGTATTTTGCTTATGATATGTTTAATGCTGAGATTGTTTTGGTTTGTACTTTATGCTTATTTGTTTTTACAATACTGATTTAATGGAAGTTCACGAGTTCCCATTATTTACAATATTTCTTGGAAAATATGTGGCTAAAAGGATGTTATTAGGATTTTTTTAGTTGCATAATTCAAACAGGAAAAAAACGCCTTTTTATAGAGGCTGATATCAAAGATTGGAATTGATATTAGATGTTTAACAAATTTAGGTTAGCCTAAACAAGAATTTGAAGAAGCAACCACTATCACATGGTCACATGTGACATAGAACAGAAAAATGGTGCTAAAAGACTTAACAAATAACAATCCCTTCCGTCGCGTTTTGTTAAGCTGTTCGTTTTTGTTGATCGAAGTTGTTATCATCTAAGAATTGGATTCAACTTATAGGTCTAGTAGTGTTCAATTAGTTTAGGTACGGATTCAAAGAAGCAAACTCCGTCACATGGTCACATGGTCACATGTTACGTGGATGTATATTTTTATTAGGCTGAAGTTATAATGTATAATCCGCTTAAAACGTGTTGATTTTATTATTGGCATATGTGTGCAATCAACAACATACTTGTGTGTAACCAATGGATGCTCATTTAGATATCTATGAGTAGTTCTTATTTTGTAATTTAATCTTGTAGGAACTTAGTGTTCTGCATAAAGGTTTATGGAGTATGTGGATTTTTTCGGGTGATCATATATATTCTACAAGTTTTATTGGATGATGAGTTTTAGTTTATATGAATCCATTATGGAGTCCAAAACTTGACCTATCGTACACTTTCCACAACTGTGAGTTCTATAACCCAATCTTATATGCCATAAACAATGGAGTTGGGGGGTTCAAATCTTAATGGGGACAATGGAGTCGATTAGGTGCAGTTTAGATGGGTATTTTGGTGTTTGAGATTGTTGTTTAAAGAATAGCAAAAGAATTAATAGATCCCCCAAACACCCCACTTAAGAATGAAAACGTTTACTTTACTTTTATTAATACGGGCTCTATTAGAACTACCTAATAGACACATGTATTTATATCTCAACTTTTAGGTAGCTATAACAGAGCCCGGTCTTTTTTTTAGCTAGAAACCATATATGTCTTAACCTATTTGGGCGGGATGTTCTCCCACTTTTGTATTCCCCGCTTTCCAATTCTCTCTTTCTTCGTCTTCTCAAACACAATTGTTACGATTTTTGCACCAAACTTGTTAAAGCAGGCCTGCGTTTGTGAGGTCACACCCTACACAAGGGTAAATGGACTGCCTCAGAAAGACCTCTTGCAAGAGTGTGTGTAGGTGTATATGTGAGAAATATAGCATCTATATATGTGTGTGTGTGTGTGTTGTGCGGGGGAAGAGATAAGACTAGAAGCATATACAAGTAAAAACACATACAATCATAGAACATAAAAGCATAAAAACATTTAAACATACATGCAATCATCCAGGCATACATTACGTTATGTATAAAAGTATGTATGTGTTAATTGTGTGTTTGATTAATTATGTTTATAGAACTTTGCATTGTTGTATATAAAACTATGTGTTTTTTGTTTAAAAATGTTAATTTTGTAATCTTGTCTGTAAAAGTATGTATGTGTTAATCTTGTATTTGATGTGTACTTATTTGTAATGTGGTTTACAAAACTTAGAGGATTTGTTTCGAAGAAGAAGAAATGAAAGCTTTCGATAATCGAACATGAGACTATGAGACCCATTTTAGAGAGAACTTTAAATAATCGTGCCACTTAATTTGTGAATGACTAACAAATTGAAACTACGCCAGACCTAATAAAACATCTTGGGGTACATTAGAGAATGAATCTGTGACATAGCGAGAGAGATTTGGGAAGCAACCATATGATGAACCAAGTAACCTAACTTTGACGTAAACAACGATAATTAGCATTTACGTGAAGTTGCTCCACCTATTAACATGCCGTGAGTTATTCTGTGACGAGTTCACCTGTAACCTAATTGAGCTTTTTAAAGGTTCTTTGAGTTTATTATATGCTAATGGTTTGATTGGAACACTTGATATGAAGTGATTTTGTGGTAGCATAACTTTGGGTATGCCCCTTTTCCTTTAATCTGCACAGTCAGTACTTTTAACGGATTGTGTTTTTGTCGGCTCTTGCAGTATGGAAGAAGTACTTGAAAGGCGTAGCTTGCACTCTAAAAATCTAGACACGTTAAATCAACCTTCCCTTGAGTTGCAGGTGAGGTTGGGAGTTATGCTCTTTAGTCTTTAGATTCTTCCTCTATTCTGTACAGTACGTCTTAGAGTCATGGCTCTTGCAACATCCACTGTGGTACTGACCATGGTTGAGGTAGCTAGGTCAAACCTCAGAAACCACTTTTAAGTGAAAGGCTGCATGCAGATGACTCATGGTTACCTTTTGTCTTTTTGAATGGAATTTCGGCTACTAGTTAAGGTTTCGCTTGTGGGACCACTGTTGGTTTGTTAATGTTTTCGAAAAAGACTTTTAGCATGTCCGAAGTCTAGAAATTAATGTGGTTTTACCTTGCATTCTAATATGTGGTTTGCTTTTTGGGGATCTTATAAGGAATTCTATATTTGAATTGTTCAGTTACAGTGGACCTATGTCTATGTGTAATGAATTCATTTTGTTTGGCAGCTGGTTGAAGATGCCAACTATGCCAAGTTGAGCAAAGAAGTTGCTGAAAGAACCCTTCAGTTAAGGTACAATATTGTAATATACCACACTAATCTATACACAAAGCCGCACATACAGACACACATTATGCACATATATATGTGTATATGTATTCATTTACGTATGTATGTATGTTGTTTGGATCACGGTGTGATTATTTTTGAGAAGCAGGCGGTTAAGAGGGGAGGAGTTGCAAGGGTTAAGTATTGAAGAGCTGCATCAACTCGAGAAGTTACTTGAAGCTGGATTGAGCCGTGTAGTAGCAAAAAAGGTGCATTTGCTTTGTATTAGTTATTACTTTTCCCCTACCGTCTGCCATGGTCTTTTTATATATAATCTTTCGCCGTTCAAAAAAAAAAAAAAACTTCTCTAGTAAAGCTGTAAAGAAAAAAATTACGGAGTAACATATCTTGATCCAGAAATCTGTTGAAAGAGACCTTTACACCTTTGTGGGATAGGCGTAGGCTCGTGTTCCTTTTTCTTTTTGTCATTTGAGGTTACAGTTCTTCTTTTCTTTTGTGATTTCAGGGCGAGGTGATTATGAATGAAATCAGTCATCTTCAAGAGAAGGTTAGAACTCAAACTTCTTGATCTAAGTCAAACCTTACTCAACCATAAACACACAAAGCGGAGAACATGTTTGTAGCAAACCAGTCATTGTCATTTTACATAAGTGATTGACAATTAAAGTGTATAACAGAGCATGTTACCAATTTGAGACACAATGGACATTTAGGCGAAGCCTTTGGCTTTGGACTTTGCAGATATTGTTTTTGAACTGATTTAACATCCTGCTTAATGTCGGTAAAACATGCAGGAACTGAAGCTCAAGGAGGAGAATGACAAACTAAGACAAGAGGTACAAAGCATGGTCTCCAAACATTTTCAATTACTAAACCTCTGTGGACAAGAATAAACCAAAGATAACCAATGAACTTTGGTTTACCAAGCAACACCGTATCCCCTTAAAGTGGAGTGATCATACCACACGTTTTATAAGTTTGGTTATTTTGTATATTAAGATGTCAAATCGGCTGCTAAAGTTTATTGTTCTTTTTTATTTTTCTCTTTGTGGTGTACATGTTTGTGCTAACTTGCATTTTCAATGGTGGAATAAAGCTTCTGATCATATCTGCTGCTCGGAAACGATTCATTGGGGATTCTGATGATTATGATGAATCATCCGAATGTACTAATATCTGCAACTCCGCTGGTCCTCCACAAGAATATGAAAGCTCCAGTACATCTCTCAGGTTAGGGTGAGTATTTTCCTCCTTTTGAATTATATGGTTAGGCACTTAGGTGTCAAACCATTATACTCAACTATATATTTGTTGCGAACTTAATAAACATTGTGTTAGCATTCAAAGGGAATACTGACTGTATGTCAAATTGATATATTTCAACTATTGCTCGCAATTTTGCTGCTGCAAAATAACTAGATGTGGCTGTTAATTTCAACCGCAGATAAAAGTAGTAGATTTTAGTTGTAATTTATGAAATAAAAAGTTTAATTAGTAAAAGACTAGGAGTTGTAAGTGTATTGCAAAAGTATCATGAATATTTTCTATTGAATGGCATTTTATTAATAACGATGTAACAAAATAATGCAAGAAAGATTACAACGAGTTTGTACAAGCATGATTAGGATTAGAATCCACTTAAACCAAGTCTATTCAGCGTCTACAACAGTTTAGATGACCTTCCCAAAAAAGAAACAAAGTTAACGTGGACAAAATATGTTGCTGGATCAATCACACTCGTTTTAGCACATCCATAATTTTTTTGCAAATGACAGGAATTTTATAACACTGAAGCCATATTCTTAATTAACATTCTCATGTCTCACCGTTCCATTTTGTCCACCTAAGGTTTATGATTATGTGTTTATTGCGATGCAGATTACCATACTCAGGTTGATGGAAGCTTATAGGACCTTGTATAACTATCAGTTATGTAAATGGCCCCAATGCAGCATTTGGGATTATGCTTGTTGGATGTAGCGATCATGTACTTCAGTTAATCCCTTCCAGAATAAAAAAAATGAATGTGGTTGCAAACTATCAGTAATTATTATATAGTTTTCGTTAACCCTTGCCACTTAATTGGCATTATATATTACAGCCGGTGAGTGTACGAGGAATAAAGTTGTAATGAATTTGATGGATCGAAATGTAAGCTACTATTTTCTCCTTTTCTACTCTTTTATCTTTTGTGGTAGTAACTCTTGCTGAACGAGTGAAGATGTAAAAAGTCCAAATCATCGGTGGGGTGGAAGACCTGACAAGTTGTTGGAGATGAAACTTGTGTATGCTACGCTTTGAATTATAAACGGACAAGCGCTGCTTATGTTAAAAGATGATATAGCAAGCGACTTGCAAGAGTGCTCATTTTTAGTGACTTGCTACTGTTGATCTTGTTTTTTTTTTTTTTTGCACATCAAACATTGTGAATGTAGGATTAAGAAACCAACAATGAAGACGGTTCGAGATGAACAAATGAAAGGAGTCTTAGAATAAGCCTTTTTTAGTTTTCACGATGGTCTATGTTCAAAGTCAGACAAGGTGTTTGTGAAAATTAAAGTCAGATATGATTTTGGAAATTATAACCTTTATTAAAAGCCAGGACTTGGCATTTAATGCGTTTTTAACGAGGGGGAAAATAGGTTGCGCGTTGCGGCGGTCCTACTATATTATTAAGTATTGTGTGTAAAAAAAATTATGTTTATTTGAAAGGGTTTTTTGTTTTTTTTATAACTAATATATAGAATTAAAATTATATACCGGCCAAAACGCGTATGGTATAAAGTTAATATTTAATAGGCAGCAAATTCATGTTTTTAATTGCAAATATTATGTAAAGTTGTTGCTTTGTCTTGTAGGTATTTTACAAAGAATTTGCAACTACATATAAGTTCGTCCATTTTATTTCACTTTACATTCTTAAATCTAAATTAAAAAAATAAAATTAAAACATGAACCAAGATAGACAACTAAACAACCATCAAAATATACTAGGAATTGATTTGCACACTCATTTTTTTTTATTAGGACACTCTTTTTTATGCATTACAGAATTGTACAATGTGCTTTAACTGTTTGTACATTGAGTGTCTCAATCAAAAGTTTGAGTGTGCAAATCACTATCTAGATATAATACAAAATCACCACGTTGACCTAACATATAAGTGGATTCAAATAGAGATAAGCATAAATTATGCAACTCCCTTTTGAATTTTTGAAGATCTATTTAGATCTTGATAACCAAATATGTAAGACCTAGAAAGGGTAAAAGTCGAAAAATACCCACGAACTTACAAAAATGTCCCGACATCACCAACAAACTAAATGTCGTCCTACCTACACCAACGAACTTTCAAATATTGTTCCGATATCACACATATCATAAATTTTTACCGACACCGTGGCAGTTATCTCCACGCTCGCACCAGTTTTTTTTAATAATCTTATGTCATGCCACGTAGGTCTACCTATCCCTTTTTATCACTTTCACTTTATCATCACGTTAAATCATCAAAATCAATAACCCAGATCCTCCCCTCAAACCAACTCTCTCTCTTCTCTATTTGTAACACCCACAACAAATTTGTGTTGGATGGTTAACACCTCTTTATGAAAATCCAATCACATATACCGTAGAGATTCCAAGTTCTAATCTGTATCAAGATGGTTATTTGAATGGTTTGGAAGTCTTTAAGATGAGCATGAGCCGTGATCTTGCTTCCCCATACCCAGAAATTAGTTTTACAACCCCAGTGGCTACACCAACACTTTCAGCAAAAGGAAAAAAAAAACTCCATATGTAGCGATAATTGAAGGTATTGGAGAAGGATTAGTCTTAAAATGGGTTTAATGAGAATGGATCCAAGTACTGAGAATGGAGTTAAGTACAAGATCCAAACGAATGGGTTCTTGAGATGGGTCATTTTTTATAAAAGAATGGAGTTGTAGCCAAGATTTTGAAATGGGTTCTTGATAGATTTGTTGATGAATTCAAGTAATGAGAATGGAGTTATAAGTTAGATGAGAATGAAGACAAGGGCATTTCAAGTCAAATTAGGCAAGGTGGATTTACACGGTGGATATCAAATAGGTCGGGTTATAATGGATCGGGTTAATAAGGTGGATAAGTAGCCATGCTGGACTAGGTATATCATATTTGGCATTAAAAAAATTAAATAATAAATGACGTGGATAACTAGCCGGTCATATTGGTGACATTGACACATAACAAACAAGTTCGTTGGTGTAGGTAGGACGAAATTTAGTTCGTTGGTGATGTCGGGACATTTTTGAAAGTTCGTGGGTATTTCTTGACTTTTACCCACCTAGAAATTCAGATTTAGGATGCTTAAATGGAAAAACTACTATTTTTACATGGCACCAAAATGATTTCGGTTGGTCACTTGCGGGAAATGAAGTCTTTGATGCGCGAGAAAGGGGGCTGCCTTCGCAAGGCTTGCTTGAAAGTCCAAACTGAAAGAACGGTTAATAATTAGTAGTTGCCCCGGCTCTCCCTGCATGCGCTTTGGTTCTCATGCCTCGTTTTGTTGACGTCGTGCGTAGGATAAATGATTTGCACCGGATAAGCATTTGTTACAGTCGCGAAATACGGGCTTTTGTAAAAGTTTTCATTTTCTTAGCTAAAGGTAGATCAGAAAATGCCATTGTCCTATGGCTGCACTAAACTTTGAACTGGACTAAACGAAGACAAAGTGAAGTCGAAGAGCAAAGTGTAGTCTAAACAATTTCATAATTCTTGTTTTTACTTTCTAAACAATGGTTAGGCGGAAAGGGTACCCTTAGACCATAAGCCAGTGAAAAAGAAAACCTAGCTAGCCTATAAGCTTCCCTCTCCGATCATTGCTTGACTCGCCATAACCCTTACACCACACCGCCCCTCGTCTTCAAGCTACGGCTACCTGCATGAAAGCCAACCGCTACAATCCTGCTGCAATAAGAACTCGTTATTTTAGCTTGGAAGGACAATAGACTGCCATATCCCATATCTTTTTATTGGATGAAGGGGTCTGTGAGAGCCCTTTCTCTAACTTCGATGCGCCCGCCTCTTTCTTCTCGGAATCCTACGTACCAATGTTGCAACAACCAGCTCTTCCCCAATCAACTCAAGGTATGCAGGTATCTTTTGCTCCACCACCTCAGGCAACCTTACCACAGTCTCAGCGGGTTCGCCCGTCTCCACCAAATCAAGGCCAACATGGCTATATGCCAAGGCAAAGGCCTAGTCAACCGCCTAGGCAGTTCACTCAGCTTAACCAACCCATGAGTTTGATTTTACCGCTCCGTGTTCTTTGATTTTTGAAGCCTCTCGAAGACTAATCGGGGGGACTTCTATGTGATTGACCCTTGTCTTGGATTTGACTACTATGTCATCCACATAGTCTATACATCATCTCATGGAAGATGGCCGTCATAGCCCTCTGGTAGGTTGCTCCGGCATTCTTTAGGCCGAGCCAAATGGCATGACCTTTGCACAGAAGGTTTCCCGCCCCGTGATGAAGGAAGTCTTCTTTTGGTCTTTCTCGGCCAACCGTCTTTGGTTGTATCCTGATAAACCGTCCATAAATGACAGCGTTTTGTACCCCGACATCTCAATTTGGGAGTGGGAAATCGTCCTTGGGACAGGCTTTATTTAGTTTAGCTTTCTAAAAGAAAAGTCCTTCCCATCCTTTTTCGGTACGGGGACGGTTAGAGATCCAATCAGAATAATCCAAGGTCCTAATTCAGCGGGCCGCTTTTTCATTTTTTTTCATGAGTTTGTTGACGTAAGTTACTAGGGAGAGGGTAAATCGTTTCCTTCTTTCGCTATTAGTTGATCTAAAGGCTTTTATGGTTATAGATTGCACTAGACTAGAAAGGACAACAAACACACAACTCAACACAACATTACAAAGTGAACTAACAACATATTAAGTTAACAAAAGACATAGAACAACATTAAAGATAACAATGAAAAGTGCTGTGAACAGAAAATTCTGCCAAACACAACAAAGACACTTAGCACAAACACAACAAAGACACTTAGCATAGGAGTCTATCTCCAGTAAGCATAGGAGTAGATCTCCACCAAACAAAGAAAGATAAAGCCATGCATTAAAACACAATACTTTGCGTTTACAGACACTTATTTCAATCTTCTAGAAAGAGTCGGCGGACTCTTCTATTCTAGTCTCCCCCGGCACCGAGGGTGGCGGCCCGAACAATTCAGTCTTTTTCTTCCTCGAGGAGGGCCCTCTTTTGGTTTTCGAGACTTCGAATTCGGTCCCGTAAAAATTGCATCCTTCTGCCTACGTCCTCAGGATCGAGAGCAGGCGGATGCTCCCAGAACAGACCAAGCATTTGCTCACATTGGAGCTTCCGCTGTTCCACTTGACGGATTTCAGTCTGAATTGTTGCGAGTCTTCCGGCAATGATATCCATTAAGTCTTACTGAAAGTCTTTCTTTCTGACTTCTACCTCTCTCTTTGAAAATATAGACTGAAAGAAGCTTCTATTTATAGGCCTTGGAGGCGCTTAACTCTTTCTTATTATTAGTAATAATTGTTGTCTTAGTTTCATAACATGTTTCAACCCCGGCTTTTCATGAATATGTAAGCAGATCCACTCGATTTTAGTGTGCTGAATAATTCTCTTCGTACGGATTGGAGTACGAAAGGCCCTGCCCAAAAAGGGAATCAAATAGTCCTTTGTTTTTTTCGGGTATCGCCACGCGGCTTAATTCCGATCACTCCCTCAGGAATAGGAGGCAATAATAGAGGAAATAGAGGCAATAATAGAGGAAATAGAGGCAATAATAGAGGAATAGGAGGCAATAATAGAGGAATAGGAGGCAATAATAGAACGCACATCAGAGAGTACTGCCCTTTCTCGTCTAATAAGTCAGGTTTCCAAAGCCCCTTTCTTAAGAGATAGAGCACTCCTTACTCGACAGCTCAAAGCTGACCAGTACAAAACCATGTGATCTGTCCTCGTTTACGTACCCTACTGGCACTATTTAGCCCTGCCTACTCCTCTTTCATTGGCTTCTACTTGTCTTTTTTTTATTGGTGGATTTGTACCCAGGTACATCATGACCTCCCCTCGGCCAATCCTCACTCGTCCGTCCTTTCTTAGGTGAGCTACGTGAGACCGAAGCTAGCTCTCTTGATTAGATTTCCCCGGAAAGACGGAAAAGCCCCTTTCCAGCTCACTCTGTTAGTCCACTAAGACCGGTATAGAATAAGTCAGTACAGCACTAGCAATAGCTTTTTCAGTACAATGAGTCCCCTTCTCCACGACAACTCAATTTGTCCGGTAAACTACTAGGGGCTCCCCATGATTTAGTAAAAGGGAGGGGAGATTTGCTCCTCATCCGGGGGTTCATTTCATTCATTATGAACTCAAAAAGGTCTTAAAAACTTCATAGAATTCAGGATCGGCCATTTCATTTGTGCTTTCAGCAAGTAGGCGACGCGAATCTATTTCTATGCTTCAATCGGATACCAATTGCTTGGATGCGTTTGAAGCCTCGAGATGACTTGCAGAAAAAAAGCTTTCTAGGTTTGTCTTCTGTCTCCGTAATAAATGGTCCATTTATTGATGGGCGAACGACGGGGATTGAACCCGCGCGTGGTGGATTACATTGCTATAACTCCACCTTAAGTGAATGAACTTTGAATATACAAATCAAATGAGTGAAAACGTCACTGATAGTTCGAATAGCAACATAATTAGTTTCTAGTCGTCTGAGTACTAAGTACTTTGATAACTAACACATATATTCTATAATATTATACATCACCACCTAAACATGTTTGTTTAATTTATAAAATTAAGCAATTATAAATTTGTACTTGTAAAGTGATTATCTATGTATTTGTATTTGAAAAAAAAGTATATACTTGTCCAACCATTAATTAATTGCTAAAAATACTTGATTATTATTTATACAAATTCTTACAAAAATAATATAGTTTGTTGATAATATAATTGATATTAAGGTTAAAAAATGTTTGATAAATATCCCCATAGTAAAAACGTCTATCTTACTCAATTTATCACTCGTTTACACGTTCTTTATGTCCATGGTTTCGTATTAAGAGGATTTATCAAAATATTATATTTATAATATTTTAGCTACTGATGAACAGTAACTTTTATTGTATCTATAAAATTATATAAATTTACCTTTATATAATTAATTGTTGTAACCTTGTAAAAATCATAACTCATTTGTTATAGCCTCGTTTTTTGAGTTCTTTATAGTTTTGGAAAGCTTATGATATCTACTTTCTCATAAAAAAACAAAATAATTATTATCAGGTTTGTACTGTTTTAGTTTTATATAAAAATACTTTTGAAAAACCTTTTTATCGAAAACATGAAAAATCTATAACACCTTCGTATAATTATCAGCATTATGATACATTATATCTTTGATATCTTATGAAAAGAACAAATTTATAAAAAAATATAAAATAGAATAATTTTATTTCATAGATAGCTATTTTGAGTTTTGTATAAAAAGTTTATAACTTATTTTTTTATAAGTTTTTAACTTAATTAATTTGCTACAAGTCTTCTATTTTATGTAATTACACATTATGTATATAAATTAAGTCCTTGAGTTTATGTTCATCATATCGAGTCCAAATTGTCCAAGAAAAATATCCATCATATTTATTTACTTATATGAAACTATATCATAAAATAAATAACCAAAATTAATAAATTTATCATTGCTTGTAAATCATAAGTAAAACATATTCTCATGATTATAACATCATTATTATAGCCAGTTTAAAATACAATTTGAATTTCATCAAGTGTGTAATTATTTTATAAACTTTATAAAATAAACATAGGTGATAATTAACTACATAGCAATTATATAAAACATGAAATTAACATATTGAAGAGATTAGGGTTTTAGGTAAACCTAGATAAATTTCTGGAGTGTAATACCACAACAAAACCAAAGTAAATAACCAAGACGACACTAGTTCCTAACAAGAAACCAAGATTTCTATACTTGTACAACCCATTTTAATCAACCAACCAGTCATCTAATAACCCATTTTAATACCTTAGATATGTTTATATATCAACCCTTGTATGCTTGTAATACCTTAGAAATCAAAATTATGATTTGCTTTATATTGTGGTTGTAAATTATGGGTTTCAAAAGGAAACAAAAGAGAAAAATGTGAAGTGTTTGATTGTAATTGTGATGTGTTAAATTAATCTGACGTTCATAGGCTTCTATTATTAGCAAGGAACTAAAAGAATACCATCTTGAAGAAAACTACAAAAGTTTTTTGAAGTTGTGACGGTAGTGTTACGTTTGAGTGAATAGGTTACGGTTATTATAGTAAAATATGGTTTAATGGCTGTAAGAACATTAGGACACGATAATACTATAAGCTTGTGTACGAAAGGTTAAGAGTGATGTGATTTTAGCCTTAGCATTGCTTGATTTCTCCTCTTTTGCACCTATATCAGCCGAAGACAGCATAAGGAAAAGAGAGACCAAAGTGAAAATACATTAAGGGTTTGATCATAGGATAACAAGAATAAGTTGTATAAAGATTTAGGGAGGTTTATCATTAATAGTCAAGAGTAAGAAATATGAATGTTGTATAGAATTGGCCAACATGCATGTTTACATAAAGTATTGTAATATATAATTGGTTATTGGTATAGATGGTAGGTATATATTTGAAGTGTAAATGGTGTTTATGGAATGCCAGCATGCAAAAGTGAAGTTTTTATTGTGTTACGAATACTTATTACGTAACCAATAAAAATAAAAAGCGTAAAGTTATAAATTATCATCCTAATAACTTTATAACACTTACTTCACGTAAACTTTTATTTTTTTATGCCCGTTTATGTTGAATGTTGATTTTTAGTTTACGCGATTTAACCAAACGTTGAAAATTTAAAGTAAATGCGTAAAAGTTTAAAATAAATATTTGAATATTGATTGACGTAAAATGACCTGAAAATATGAATTGTTACAGGATTGGTCCGGTAGCCTATAGACTTAGGTTGCATAAGGAATTGAATGATGTTCACGACACGTTCCACGTGTCAAACCTTAAGAAGTGTTTGGCTGATCCAACACTGCAAGTGCCTTTGGATGAGAACCAAGTTGATTCTAAAATGAACTTTGTGGAAGAACCCATGGAAATCTTAGAACGAGAGTTCAAGAAGCTTAAGCGGAGTAGAATTGCCATCGTCAAGGTTCGGTGGAATTCGAAATGTGGACCTGAATTCACGTGGGAGCGTGATGACGAAATGAAACTTAAGTACCCGCATCTATTTAACTCTAGTGCTAGTTGAATTTTGAGGGCGAAATTCTTTTAAGGGGGTAAAATGTAACCCTTGCCCTTTTTGTGAGATTTGAATGTTCTAATTTAGTTATTTGACTATTTGACTTTTGATCATTTTGTAGAACACGTATCGAGTAGAAGTGGTTAATGAATGTGATTTGGTGATTACAAGCTTGTTAAATCCTTTTTAGAGGATTTATATATATGTTGAATATGTTCTGGGTGTTCGGTCCCGTGAAGTAACGTAAATGCCGAAAACGAGTCTTGACACGAACATTAAAGTTTAAAAAAGAAATTTGGGAAGTATAATTTGTAGATATACGTGTGAATAGTCTAAGTTCTATGAAAAGTAATTAACAGTTTAATAAAAATATTAGGAAACTTTGGGTAACATTTTAAATTGGTGAAACTTGAGTCTTAAGCGAACCTGACATAAAACGAAGCAATCCCGAGCCTCCTTGGATTCTATAACCGGTCGAGTCCCATGGGGGACAAGGATGACAAGTTTTTAGCACAATGGTCCCTTGTTGGTACATAGTTTGGCAGTATATGGTTTTGTAAACATTCCCATAGTCTCACACCACAACAAATTTCCTTGAAAACTTCCTACCTCCCCTTCTTCTCTGATTCTCACACACAATATAAATCCAAAAATTTTTGTATCTTTGATCAAAAACATAGAAGACAGTAAAGTTTAGGGTTGGTCCTAGTAATTCGGGTTATCATTTTAATCACTTTTGGTTGTCGATCGTGACCTAACCGCAATTCAAAAACCTTCTTTGTAAGTTTTCGAAATTTTAATTTAACTTGTACTTTTGAATGTCTAATAATGCATAGAAGCTAGTTGTACGGTGCGTTTGTTAAAAATCAAACACGAAAATTTTGCAAAAATTAATAAAGGGTTCGTGTATGGTTCGAATGAGGGTTAAAAGAGAACAAGGCTTTGTAGTTTTATTGTCGTGGTGTGATGGTTGAAAAACATCTATTTGCTATTTAGCTTATTTTGGTTAGTAGTATATTTGGCTTATTTATAAGCACTATTGGACTTATTTTGGGCTTATGTTGGTTCGAAAACTACAAGAACAAGGGAATAATTATTTTTGGTTATTTACCTCGTATGTCGTATTTGTTTGGACTATTTTGATAGCTTTTTTGTAACACCCCCAAAAATGTGACGCAACAGAAATATGTCCGGGGGCGTTACTTCATAATACAATAGCACAAGATACAAGAGAACAACCTCTAAATGTGTCGTTTGAAAAGTAATCTCGTTGATTTTCTTGAAATTGATATAACATTTGTCCTATAATTTCATCACAAAGAAAAATCATGAAAGAAATACAACGAGATTTGATCATTTCTACTAATTAGAAATCCATGATGAATATTGTCATTTGACTCCAATGCACATCATAGTAAGCCTAAGCATCTAATTCACTTGAGAAAAACATCTTTAAAATTTTTAACATAAATAGGTGAGTTCCATAGATTTTTGTATATGTAAATTTGAAAACAACGATTTATCAAGTATTGCATGACCAATTTTTAAACCTTATCATAACGCCAAAAATGTAAGTTGTAAATTAGAACCGAAAAAGAATAATGTCTACTGCTTCCCCACAGTATAAGAAAAAAAATGTTTGAGTAATACAGAAATGTTCAACAAAGTAGTGTGGACCAACAATATTCCTAAATGTATGTACGTCTATAACAAGATACAGTATCACATAAAAAGTATCTACTATTGCGCTAAGCTCCTGACACCGAAGCTAATTTATGTGTAGCATATAATATGGCCACGTGTATTCTGGCCCTGCGAGAGTCTTACCAAGACCCCAATGAGATTTGACAAGATATATATCCGTATATCGGGAGCCCGTGGGTAGTGAGGCTACTCACCCAAGGGATAATAGTCCCAATAGATCTTATTTATAACATTCACAGCTTACTAACTATTAGTACAGTCGGTCAAGCAATTGACGGTTTCATGATCGAATCGGGCAAGATAGTGGTCTAATCGCAACTTGCACACGAAACAGGAGAAAAAACAAAACACTTGTGTCCAATGAAGAAAATAACCATTGTTTCATAATAACTTAATACTAAAATCCTAAGATATAAAGAGTGTGATCTCAATCAGTAACGAGTTTGTATTGGTATAAACAGTTTTGGTAAACGATATGTGAAACCAATATGAAATCAAGTATAGCAATCAAGTATGGTAAAAGAGAATGTAAATGAATGAGTAAACCAATTATAATTAGCACGTATTCTCCCCCGAGATTTGTAAAGTAATTGTAAAACAAGTGAAAGAAGGGCTATAAACTCACCTCAAAGTAAAGGTCGAGTAGATAGTAGCAAATAGTCAAGAAGCACAGCACAACGACAACCGAACGGCTTAACCTAGAAGATAAAGCTTAACTAGAATTATTGACACACATGGAAGAATATTTTGTACTTATTTACTACCGATGTTACATTGACACGTTTGTTGATAAAAGATTAGATCACAGTTTGTTTGGTATAGTAAAATAGTTTGAAATTAAAAACAATACCAAAATGTATATTAAATAACCCATATAAAAATATATATGCACTCAATCAAGTATAAATACATTGTAATGTATTTTATATATTCAAGCGATAAATAAACCAAAAGTGAAATATATAGTTTTAAAGTATATCATAAGATATGAAAATGAGAAAGTTAATAATATGATCTACAACATTATCTTTTGACACTTTTCAGGAAAATCCCACTTTTAAAATAAGATATTTCAATAACAAGAAACGCACGATTTATTATTAGGGAATTTTATAAGTTATAAAAAAATTACTAATTTTTAGTCCATTTGTCGGAATCATGAAACATATTAAAAATATTCTAAGTATAGAAATTCTAAAAAATTTCGGCATGACCCGTTCGTTTATTCCGACATTTCCATAATTGAAAACAACGTAATTTATCTATAAAATGATCCTACAAATCTCAACCTTAGTTCTACAATACAAACACAAAAATATATTTAAATACAGTACAAAAGTTACCCGAGGCGCCCTAATGGTCCATCAATACCAAAAGTGCAGATATAATCAATAACGGCTAATATGTAAGCTTAATATACCAAACCAAACAAAATATATACAAAATAAAATAAATAATGAAAAAAGATAAAGATAATTTAAGTGATTACTTACAATTTTGAAGAAAAACCTCATTTTTTTATAACCTAACCAAACCTAAATGTTTGTACTAACTCCCGAACACAAAACCTAAACCTTCAAATTACAACCACGAACAAATGAAAGAAAACGCGACGGCGAGGTCGTGCGGCGGCCACAGTGTGGAGGTGGGGCGGCCAGCGGGGGTGGTGGTGGTGACGGCGGTGAGAGAGGTGTGTTGGTGGTTGTTCAAAAGAAGAGGAGCCCAGAGAAATCAATGATAGTGGATGAGAGAAATCTCTTTCTCACATCTAAAATTAATAAAATTAGAATTGAAAACTAAGAAATAAAAGAGGAGTTGTAGTAATTTATAAGTGGGAAGTGAAAAGTCAGGGAGAGGTTATCCTTTCCTTTTCATTCATTCCAAAAATAACTAGTTTTAAGTCCTTACAAATTATTTACTTATCCGTAACAATAAAATTTTTATAAAAATATTATAAAATAAGCATTCGATAACGAATATAATATAGCACCATATTCACCAAAATCTAAACAACAGTTATTTTGGACTCGAGGATGTAAAACTAATCACAGGGATCCAATATAGTAAAAATTTTTTTATTATTAAGGTTCGTGGACTCGTTTTAGCTCACTTACCTATGAATCAAAACACGAAACTTGCGCCATTGTGCGTTCCGAAATGGTTTTTCCCACAAAAAGAGTATTTAATGCAAATTTCATAACATTTATAAAATTCATTTAAAATGTTAAATATTTTATTTGGTAGTCAATAAGGGTGTCTCGGGTAATTTTTTGTATCGTAAAAATACAACTTGACTCGAACATATGCGATTTTTAATAAACGTTTCTGAATAATATATAAATAATTTTATTAATAAAAAGTGAAAATAAATATAATTAATTATTTTTGTGACGGCACGCGTTGTTCTTCGTTTCACAAATTTTGCGAGGGTATTTTTCAGCATTTTCTGCTTGTTTTCGGTCTCGCAAAACTAAAAAGTTGTCCGAATGTTCGTTTTACATCAAATTGCTTTAGTCCGTCGTGAAAACGTGATTTAGCGGGTCGTTTTTGATAAGTCAACTTAGGAATAACATATATCTTCTCGTTTTCAAGTCAAATAAGTAAAAATAATAATTTGCACCTGAGAGATATGTAATGATAAATATGATTTGTTATTTAAATATGTTCCAATAAATTACCGGTTACGCGGTAATCGTTTTTATGTGACAATAAAAGATCGAAAGTCAAAAAGTCAAGTCGGACCCGAAATCCAAGAGAAAATAGTATTTAAATACCAAAAATTGTCGTAGTTACATACCTACCCCTTAAAGAATCCCGACCTGGGAATTCGAAATCATTTTTTTTTTTGGTAACCTACTGGGTGACCAAAAAAAAATTTAGGATTTAATAACCAGTTTTTAAACATGGCATAGATAACTTTAGTCAGCAAAATTAGATGTTTCGACACTTTTTAATATACCTAGTTTGGCTAATTTAACCTATCAGAATAGGTACTTTAGAAAAATATCATTATAAGTTTTATGATTGATAATAAACGCGTTATAAAGAAAGTCTCTATAGTGAAAACCTCAAAATGAGAAAGAGTATCGCGGGGTATGTCCTATATAATAAGTTTTACATGTTTAATGGCAAACGTCTAGTTTCTGATATCTGAAATGTTTCGATGATTAAATAACGTACTAGGCTAATAAGTAAAGTATTCAACTTACTTAGGCATTGAGAGGTTGTATCAATACTTAATTGGTTTACTATTGTCTTAATGAATAAATCAACCGAATACTATATCGAAGAGATGCGTTATCTCTGTTTAAGGGGTTTGCATTACCTAGTGTATAAAGTTGTACGTGTTGGGACTGCTCAAGGACCCAACAACAGCAAACATAACAACAACAACTATAACAAACGGTGATGAAATGTGGAGAGTAAGGAAATTGTGAGAAATAATATCCCCGGAATAAAGGTCAACAAATGAGAGGAGCTCGTGGGAGAGCTTATGTGATAGTGGTGGAATATGGTACTCAGTCCGTTAGATCGAGTATGAAACAAATCTATTACACAAGTGGCACAAGTCGATTAGCTCCACAAACAGTCATATTCGTAAAGATTGTACGCAAAAAGTATTAACTTAAGAATAAGAAAAGGAGTTCAAGTTAGGCCTAAGATTCCTACTGAGTGTAAGACACGAAGTGTTTTCTCGGCCTTTTTTACGGATTCCAGTGATTATTGGGTTCAAGTTCATACTCGTGTTATATTGGACACCATTAAGCCCACTCATTTATAATTCCTTATTTACATAAAGAACGTCCAAATTTAAAAAAGTAAGAAATGTATAAACATATAGTTATCGGATAATAAACAATTTATTTTAATTTAAATGAAGGAGGCTTCCCAATCCCTTTCCGAATAAGATATTAAAAATCAACCTACTAAATAATTTCCGATGCAATACGTCGTACTCACATAACCTTCAAGGGTGGTGATAACAAGGCAATGCAGTTTGTTCTAAATGAGTATGGGACTAGTGTTTAAAACTCGTCTTCGGGAGAATGGGAGCAAATCAATCTAGGGGAAATTCGACATAGTATTCAAAATAGTATGAAGGCCATCTTTAAGTTATATGTGCATATGGTCTCCAAAGATCTAAAACCTTCCTTACAAACTGAGAAGGTTCCCCAAGGCAAAAAGCCTAGAGTTAAAAGTGGACTCAAAAGAAAATAATCTTCAAAACACACATCTAAGTCCCAGATTGAGGCATCCAAATCCAAAACTGGCCAATCAAAAACAAAAACTAAGTCCAGTTCGGCCATGGACAAAAGCCCAAGCCATCCTTCACCTCCCACTCTAGTGGTTGGTGAGATACATAAAGAGGCACAACAAGCAGCTGATGGCCCAACATCTTTAGGGGCCACCAGTGAAGAAGGAGCTCACCTTCAACTCAGTAGTGGTAAGTCTGTATTTAACTCTTCTTGAACTTATTTATTCAGCTTCTTTCATTTGCACTCTAAGTCTGCATCAGGACATGATGCTTCAACAGATTCCACAGCAGAAGCTGATCCTGGATTATTTGCTCCTATTGATTCCATATCTTCATAACAGGATATGGATGAAGGAACCAAAAACTATTCATTTGATCATATATTTGCAGGGTCTAATCCAAGTGTAACACCCTCAAAAATGTGTCGCAACAGAAATATGTCTGGGGGTGTTACTTCATAATACAACAGCACAAGATACAAGAGAACGACCTCTAAATGTGTCGTTTGAAAAGTAATCTCGTTGATTTTCTTGAAATTGATATAACATTTGTCCTATAATTGCATCACAATGAAAAGCTTGAAAGCAATACGGCGAGATTTGATCATTTGTACGTAATTAGAAATCCATGAATGAAATCTTGTCATGTTAGACTCCAATGCACATCAAGTAAGCCAAACATCTAATTCGCCTGAGAAAAACATGCTTAAAAGTGTCAACATAAAGTTGGTGAGTTCATAGATTTTTGTATATGTAAATGTTGAAATCAAAAGATTTATAAAGTATGCATGACCATTTCAATCCTTATAATAGTCGCCAAAAATGTAAGTGTAAATGTAGAACCGAAAAAGTATAGTGTCTACTGCTTCACCACAGTATAATGAAAAATGTTTAGTAATCAGTAATATTCAACAAAGTAGTGTGGACCACAAGATTTCCAAAATGTATGTGACTACTATAACAGATACAGTATCACATAAAATGTATCTACTATTGCGCTAAGCTCATGACACCGAAGCTAATTAATGTAGCATATAATATGCCAAGTGTATTCTGCCCTGCTGGTGTCTGACCAAGACACCCAATGAGATTTGACATGATATATATCCGTTTATCGGGAGCCCCGTGGGTAGTGAGTGCTACTCACCCGGATAGGGATAATTAGTCCCTATAGATCTATTTATAACATTCACGCTTACTTAACCAGTACAGTCGGTCAAGCAATGGACGGTTCATGATAGTTTGAGCAAGAGAATGGTCTAATCGCTGCTTAGGCAACACGTAAACAGGAGATGATAACCAAAAACACTTGTGTCCAATGAAGAAATAACCATTGTATTCATAAACAGCTTTAAATACTTAAATCCATAAGTAGAAAGAGTGTGATATCAATCAAGTAACCGAGTTTGTAATTGGTATGTAAACAATTTTGTAAACGTGTATGTAACCAAGTTATGAAATCAAGTATGCAATCAAGTATGTAAAATAGATTGTAAATGAATGTGTAAACAAATTGTAATGAGCACGTATTCTCCCCCGAGATTTGTAAAGTAATTGTAAAACAAGTGAAAGAGGGGCTATAAACTCACCTCGATGTTGTAGAACGATTGGCAGAAATGCACATATTAAGAAAGTAAAGGTCGAGTAGATAGTAGCAAATAGTTAAGAAGCACAACACAATGACAACCGAACGGCTTAACCTAGAAGATAAAGCCTATCTTAGAATTTTGATACATGTGTAGATTAGTGTGTAATAGTTTTACTAACGATGTTACATTGACGTCGTTTGTTGATAAAAGATTTGACACGGTTGGCTTGGTAGTTGGTTAAATAGTTTGTAATTAAAAACAATACCAAAATGTACATTATATAACCCATATATAATATATATGAACCAATTAAGTATATAATACGTTGTATGTATTATATATATTCAAGCGATAAATAAATCAAAGTAGTGAAAGTATATAGTTTAAAGTATATCAATAAGATATGAAAATGAGAAAGTTAAGTAAATGTCTAAAACATTATATTTTGACACTTTTCCGGAAAATCTCTACTTTTAAAATAAGACATTTTCATTTAAAAGAAACACACGATTTATTATTAGAGAAATTTTATAAGTTTTATAAAATTTATAATTTTTGTCTTTTTGTCGGAATTCATGAAAAATATGAAAAATATTTCAAGTATAGAAATTTTTAAAAATTTCTGCATGACCCGTTCATTTATCGGGCGTTTCCATATTTTGAAAAACTACTATTTTTATCTATAAAATGATCCGACAAAATCTCAACATTCGTTTCGACAATACATACACTAAAATATCATTTTAATACAATAATGGACCCGAGACGCCCCTTTTGGTTCATCAATACCAAAAGTGCACATATAATCAATAACGGCTATTATGTATGCTTAATATACCAAACATAACTATTTATATACAAAATAAAAGAAATAAAAAGATAAGATTATTTAAGTGATTACTTACAAGTTTGAAGAAAATCTCCCTTTTTTTATAACCTAACCACAACCCAAACGTCGTGTACTAACCCCGAACACTAAACCTAAACCTAGTTTTTAGTCCGTAAAAATTATATATTTTATGCGTAACAATATAATTTTTATAGAGAGAAGGATGAGAGAATTCTCTTTCTCTCTCTAAAATGAAGAAAATGAGAAGTGAAAAATGAGGTGAAATGAGGAGGTTGTAGTATTTATAGTGGGAAGAGAAATGTAGGAGGTTATCTTTTCTTTTCATTCCTTCCAAAATTACTAGTTTTTAGTCCGTAAAAATTATATACTTTATCCGTAACAATATAATTTTTATAAAAGTCACTAGATTATTAAATTAGCTTCGTAACGAATATATATACGACCATATTCACCGAAATCTAAACACTATTATTTGGACTCGAGGTGTAAACTAATCACAGGGACCATTATTGTAATTTTTGTATTATTAAGGCTCGGGACTCGTTTGAGCCACTTAACGGATGATTCAAAACACGAAACTTGCGCCATTGCGTTCCAAATGATTTTTCCCACAAAATGAGTATTTACATGACTAGTTTTCATAAACGTTTTATAAAATTCATTTAAAATGTTTATTATTTATTTGGTAGTCATTGGGTGTCTCGGGTAAGTTTTGTTCGTAAAAATACAACTTTGACTTGAACATATGCGTTTTTAATAAACGTTTCTGAATAATATGATAAATAATTTATTAAATACTTTTATTTAATAAAAAGTGATAATTAAATATAAGCAAATTATTTTTGTGTCGGTACGCGTTGTTCTCGTTTCTAAAATTTTGCGAGGGTATTTCAGTCATTTTCTGCTTGTTTTCGGGTCTCGGGCAAAACTAAAAAGTTGTCCGGAATGTTGTTTTACATCAAATTGCTTTAGGGTCCGGGTCGTGAAAACGTGATTTAGCGGGTCGTTTTTGATAAGTCAATTTAGGAATAACATATATCTTCTCGTTTTCAAGTCAAATAAGTAAAAAAATAATTTGCACCTGAGAGATATGTAATGATAAATATGATTTGTTATTTAAATATGTTCCGAAAAATTACCGGTTACGCGGTAATCGTTTTTATGTGACAATAAAAGATCAAAAGTCAAAAAGTCAAGTCGGACCCGAAAAGTCAAAAGGTAAAATAGTCATTTAAAATTCTGAAAATTGCCGGTTGTTACAGTACCTACCCTTAAAGGAATCCCGTCCCGAGATTCGATTCTTGTTAACCTACCGTGTGACAAAAAAAAATTAGGATTTAATAACCAGTTTTTAAACATGGCATAGATAACTTTAGTTAGCAAAATTAGATGTTTCGACACTTCTTAATATACATATTTTGGCTAATTTAACCCATCAGAATAGGTACTTTAGAAAAATATCATTACAAGTTTTATGATTGATATAAACGCGTTATAAAGAAAGTCTCTTAATAGTGAAAACATCAAAGGAGAAAGTGTCGTCGCGTGGGTATGTCTATATAAAGTTTTAAATGTTTAAGGGCAAAATCTAGTTTCTGATATCTGTAATGTTCGATGATTAATATCGGACGAGGCTAATGGATGTAAGTATTCAACTTACTTAGGCATTACTAGGATGTATCATGACTTAAATTGGTTTACTATTGGTCTTTAATGAATAAATCAACCGAATACTATATCGAGAGATGTTTATCTTGTTTAAGGGGTTTGCATTACCTAGTGGATAAAGTTGTACGAGCTGGGACTGCTCAAGGACCCAACAACAACAAATATTACAACAATAACTATAACAAACGGTGATGGGATGTGGAGAGTGAGGAAATTTTAGAAACAATATCCCCGGAATAAAGGTCAACAAATGGGAGGAGCTCGTGGGAGAGCTTATGTGATAGGTGGTGGAATATGGTACTCAGTCGTTAGTTTGAGGATGAATCAAATCCATTAGCTCAAGTGGGCACAAGTCAGTTAGCTCCACAAACAGTTCATAATCGTAAAGATTTGTAACGGCAAAAGTAATAACTTAAGAATAAGATAAGGTAGTTCAAGTGAGGCCTTAAGATTCTCCTGAGTGGTAAGACACGATTGTGTTTCTAGGCCTTTTTGACGGATTCCAATGATTATTGGGTTCAAGTTCATAATCGTGTCATATTGGACACCATTAAGCCCACTCATTTATAATTCCTTATTTACATAAAGAAGCGTCCAAATTTATGTAAGTAAAAAATGATAAACTTATGGTTCAGTGATTTACAATTTATTTATTTAAATGAAGAGGCGTCCCAATCCTTTCGAATAGAGAGATTATAAATCATCCTACTTAATAATTTCCGATGCAATACGCGTACTCACATAACCTTCAAGGTGGTGGATAACATGACAATGCAGTTGTTCTAATGAGCATGGGACGTGTGTTTAAAACTCGTCTTCGGAGACGGGGAGCAAAACAATCAGGGGAAATCTACATAGTGTTCAAAATAGTTAATGAGTACTCGGTTATAGTAATTAAAATAAAGGTCATTATGAACGAGTTACCATAGCAATTATCGTATCAATCTTCCTATTACAAGTCCCGCCCATACAAGACTTGTAGTACTTAGATTCACACATAATTCCATGAAAACAAAATTATGATGGCTTTCGTGTAATACGATATTGTATAAAGTTATGAAAAAATATTTTTAGAGGAAGTCCCCCCATTTACAAGACTTGTATACTTAGGTCATAATAATTCCCACGAAATCAAAATTTATGACGTATCCGTAGTAATACGATATTTTAAAAAGCTTATGAAGAAAATATTATTCTTCGAGACCCGTTGTTTAACTTACATGTTTGAGAATGAGTTGAACCATTGTTATAAACATTACAATGATGAGAACTAAGTAGAGCCATTGTTTAACTCACAATGTCTAAAAAGTAAAATGAGACCATTGTGCAACTCACAATGTCTTAGGCGTAAATGAGACCATTGTGCAACTCACAATGTCTTAAGAATTGTTCTGGTATTTATATAAATAACTCTTATATAAATAAACGTACGATATACCAAATAGAGATGTAAGCATAATATAAATATATAATATATATATATATATATAATATATATAAAATATAATATATATAAATATATATATAATATATCTATGTGTGTGTGTGTGTGTGTCATGGTAACACTTAGGTAACAAGTTACATAAGCAAGTAATGCAATGTAATGTGTATGCACTTTGAAAATGTTTGTTGTGATGCAACGTTTGTGAAAACTGTTATAGTCTAGGGTAAAAAAAACAACCTAGATCTCAATAAAACCAGTGCTCTGATACCTAATCTGTTAAACCACCCCCAAAGAATTGTGTCGCAAGAGCGGAAATGAGTCCGGAGGGTGTTTAATTCCATAATACAACAGCACAAGATACAAGAGAACGACCTCTAAATGTGTTGTTTGAAAAGTAATCTCGTTGATTTTCTTAAAATTATATAAACACTTGTCGCATAATTGCATCACAATGAAAAGCTTAAAAACAATACAACGAGATTTGATCATTTGTACGTAATTAGAAATACATGAATGAAATCTTGTCAAGTTAGACTCCAATGCACATCAAGTTAGCCAAACATCTATTTCGCCTGAGAAAAACATGCTTAAAAGTGTCAACATAAAGTTGGTGAGTTCATAGATTTTGTATGTAAATGTTGAAATCAAAAGATTTATAAAGTATGTATGAACATTTTCAATCCTTAATACAAAGTCGCCAAAATGTAAGTGTAAATTAAACCGAAAAAGTAAGTGTCTACTGCTTCACACCACAGTATAAAGAAAAATGTTTATAATCATAATGTTAGTAATCAGTAATGTTCAACAAAGTAGTGTGGACCACAAGATTTCCAAAATGCATGTGACTACTATAACAGGCATAAAATGTATCTACTGTTGCGCTAAGCTCATGACACCGAAGCTAATTTATGTAGCATATAATATGCCAAGTGTATTCTGCCCTGCCGGTGTCTGACCAAGACACCCAATGAGATTTGACATGATATATATCCGTTTATCGGGAGCCCCGTGGGTAGTGAGCGCTACTCACCCGGATAGGGATAATTAGTCCCAATAGATCTATTTATAACATTCATGCTTACTTAACCAGTACAGTCGGTCAAGCAATTGACGGTTCATGATAGTTCGGGCAAGAGAGTGGTCTAATCGCTACTTAGGCAACACGTAAACAGGAGATGATAACTGAAAACACTTGTGTCCAATGAAGAAATAACCATTGTATTCATAAACAGCTTTAAATACTTAAATCCATAAGTAGAAAGAGTGTGATATCAATTGAGTAACCAAGTTTGTAATGAGTATGTAAACAATTTTGTAAACGTGTATGTAACCAAGTTACGAAATCAAGTATGTAAAAGAGATTGTAAATAAATATGTAAGCAAGTTGTAATGAGCATGTATTCTCCCCCGAGATTTGTAAAGCAAATGTAAAACAAGTGAAAGAGGGGCTATAAACTCACCTCAAAGTAAAGGTCGAGTAGATAGTAGCAAATAGTCAAGAAGCACAGCACAACGACAACCGAACAGCTTAAACTAGAAGATAAAGCTTATCTTAGAATTTTGACACACATGTGTAGATTAGTGTGTAATAGTTTTACTAACGATGTTACATTGACGTCGTTTGTTGATAAAAGATTTGACACAGTTGGCTTGGTAGTTGGTTAAATAGTTTGTAATTAAAAACAATACCAAAATGTATATTATATAACCCATATATAATATATATGAACCAATCAAGTATATAATACGTTGTATGTATTATATATATTCAAGCGATAAATAAATCAAAGTAGTGAAAGTATATAGTTTAAAGTATATCAATAAGATATGAAAATGAGAAAGTTAAGTAAATGTCTAAAACATTATATTTCGACACTTTTCCAGAAAATCTCTACTTTTAAAATAAGACATTTTCATTTAAAAGAAACGCATGATTTATTATTAGAGGAATTTTATAAGTTTTATAAAATTTATAATTTTTGTCTTTTTGTCGGAATTCATGAAAAATGTGAAAAATATTCTAAGTATAGAAATTTTAGAAAATTTCGGCATGACCCGTTCGTTTATCGGACGTTTCCATATTTTGTAAAACAACTATTTTTATCTTTAAAATGATCCGACAAAATACCAACATTCTTTTCGATAATACATACACAAAAATATCATTTTAATACAATAATGGACCTGAGATGCCCCTTTTGGTTCATCAATACCAAAAGTGCACATATAATCAATAACGGTTATTATGTATGCTTAATATACCAAACATAACTATTTATATATAAAATAAAAGAAATAAAAAGATAAGATTATTTAAGTGATTACTTACAAGTTTGAAGAAAATCCCCCCCTTTTTTTGTAACCTAACCACAACCCAAACGTTGTGTACTAATCCCGAACACTAAGCCTAAACCTTTAAATCTTGAAATCCACGAACAAAGAAAGAAAATGGCGGCGGCACAGCAGCGGAGGCCGACGATGGGTGGCGGCCGACAATGGGAGGTGGTGGCGGCCAGCGGTGGTGGTGGTGGTGGTGGTCGGCGATGGAGATAGGTGGTGGTGGAGGTTGTTGTTCTAGAGAGAGGAAGCAGAGAATTCTATAGAGAATGATGAGAGAATTCTCTTTCTCTTTCTAAAATGAAGAAAATGAGAAGTGAAAAATGAGGTGAAATAAGGAGGTTGTAGTATTTATAGTGGGAAGAGAAAGGGATGAAGTGGTTATCTTTTCTTTTCATTCCTTCCAAAATTATTAGTTTTTAGTTAGTAAAAATTATATACTTTATCTGTAACAATATAATTTTTATAAAAGTCAATAGATTATTAAATTAGCTTCGTAACGAATATATATACGACCATATTCACCGAAATCTAAACACTATTATTTGGACTCGAGGTGTAAACTAATCACAGGGACCATTATTGTAATTTTTGTATTATTAAGGCTCGAGACTTGTTTAAGCCACTTAACGGGTGATTCAAACCACAAAACTTGCGTCATTGCGTTCCAAATGATTTTTCCCACAAAATGAGTATTTACATGACTAGTTTTTATAAACGTTTTATAAAATTCATTTAAAATGTTTATTATTTATTTGGTAGTCATTGGGTGTCCCGGGTAAGTTTTGTTCGTAAAAATACAACTTTGACTCGAACATATGCGTTTTTAATAAACGTTTCTGAATAATATGATAAATAATTTATTAAATACTTTTATTTAATAAAAAGTGATAATTAAATATAATTTAATTATTTTTGTGTCGGTACGCGTTGTTCTTGTTTCTAAAATTTTGCGAGGGTATTTCAGTCATTTTCTGCTTGTTTTCGGGTCTCGGGCAAAACTAAAAAGTTGTCCGGAATGTCGTTTTACATCAAATTGCTTTAGGGTACGGGTCGTGAAAACGTAATTTAGCGGGTCGTTTTTGATAAGTCAACTTAGGAATAACATATATCTTCTCGTTTTCAAGTCAAATAAGTTAAAAATAAATTTGCACATGAGAGATATGTAATAATAAATATGATTTATTATTTAAATATGTTTCGAAAAATTACCGGTTACGCGGTAATCGTTTTTATGTGACAATAAAAGATCAAAAGTCAAAAAGTCAAGTCGGACCCGAAAAGTCAAAGGGTAAAATAGTCATTTAAAATTCCGAAAATTGCCGGTTGTTACATGCCTGACACACTTCTTAACACCATTTATAGCAAAAAAAACATACAAAATCGAATATCAAACAAAACCCACCAGCATCGCTACACTTTGTTTTCAATAGCTAAGAATCTTGCCAAGCAACTTTAATAGTTGATTCATAAAATCAATGTAACACATATTTTTTATATCTTTGTTAAGGCACACAGCTTTTATGCCAGGCTTTTATGCACATTTATGGGAAGATTCATTGATAAAAACATCTATACACTCATATTTTTTGATATATTATGACAGCGCAGTTCAGATTTTCCCGCAAACCACCTTTTGTACCAGCCGCAGATGTAGATTTCCAGCAAAATCACCTTTTGTACCAAATGGAAGCAGCTGCAGGTAAACACACCTTTTGTACCAAACTTTTGTTTCAAAACGATTACAAATGCGGCCGTAATTACCAGTATTAACTTTTCCTTCATGCTTATCAACCCCGACCACCGCTCGCCAAACGCCCCGCAGCGTAGCGCGGGCAAACAAACTTGTTAACTCCATTTACTAGTTGCTTCTTTTCTTAAAAAAAACAATACTATAATAAAGCAATCACATTACACTACTACGAAGAAAGAATTATTAGCCGTGGTGTATGCTTTCGAGAAATTCCGGCCTTATTTAGTCTTTCAATTCACGATAGTGATACGGACCACTCCCTCAAATATCTTCGTGCCAAGCAAGATGCTAAGCGTGATTGCTCCGGTAGATTCCTCCTTCCTTCAAAATTTATGTCATTATTCTGATAAAGATAGAGCGGAGAATCTCGCGCCGACCACTTAATCAAGACTTGAAATCCCACCAAGTTCTCAGAGAACAAGAAATTTCAAACAGTTCCTCTTTAGACACTTGGTATGTTATCTTTCGTGGTGATGATAGTACCCACCATGTTTTTGCCCAATTTTGCAAATTACCATGCGGGGAATTGTGATTAAAGGGATGTCGTCCCAACAAAAGAACAAGTTTTTCAAGGATGTTAAGCACTACTTTTGGGACGACCCCTATTTGTTCAAGATTTGTGCGGATCAAGTGATCCGGCGGTGTGTTTACGGCCAAGAAGCTGTTGATATCCTCACAGCTTGCCATAATGGGCCCACCGGGGGACATTATGGTGCCAACTACACCGCCAAGAAAGTTTTTGACTCAGGATTCTTTTTCTTAGCCACTTACCGAGATGCCCATGACTGGTGCACACGGATGTGACTGCTTGTCAAACGTCAAGCAAAATCCGCAACGATGATGAAATCCTCAGAAAATGCAATTCAAGTGTGCGAGATCTTTGACGTGTGGGGCATCGACTTCATTGGCCCGTTCCCGTATTCACGAGGGAACAAGTATATACTCCTAGTCGTCGATTACTTGTCGAAATGGGTTGAAGCGAAAGCGCTCCCCACCAATGACGCCCGAGTTGTTTGTAAATTTTTAAAATCTCTCTTCGCCCGATTTGGAACTTCTCGTGCTATCATTAGTGATCACGGTACCCATTTTTGCAATGACCAATTTGCAAAGGTCATGCTTAAATACGGAGTTACTCACCGTCTCTCCACTGCGTATCACCCACAAACAAGTGGGCAAGTTGAGGTTTCCAATCGTGGTTTGAAATGTATCTTGGAAAGGACCGTAGGTGAAAACCGTGCTTCATGGTCCGATAAGTTAGATGACGCCTTGTGGGCCTTCCGTACCGCCTTCAAAACACCCATCGGGTGCACTCCTTATAAGCTAGTGTAACGGAAAGGCTTGTCATCTCTATCGCTCGAGCATAAAGGCCTAATTGCCTAAAGCTTTGCAATTATACCTTGTACAGCAAAGGATTCACCCGAAATTCAAATAATGAATTAAAAAGAACCTCGGATCAAGCATACGAGAACTCTTTAATCTCCAATGAGAAAACGAAGAAGATTCATGACTCCAAGAATAAGAACCGCGTTTTCCAACGGTGGTGATACGATTCGTCTCTTCAATTCTCGATTAAAGATCTTCTCGGGCAAGCTCAAGACCCGTTGGACCGGACCGTTCACCGTTGCTCAAGTTTTCCTTCATGGTACCGTCGAGTTATCTCAAACCGACGGGCCAAACTTCAAGGTGAACGGTCATAGACTCAAACACTATTTTGGAGGGGACATACCACCCATGGTTGTCCCGGATCTCCAAACCTTCCCCATGGACAACTAAATTAGGGGACGAGTCAAGCTTAGTGACTCTTTAATAAACAAGCGATTCGTGGGTGGCAACCCATGCTTATCCTAGATATATTATAATAATAGTAGTAACGAATAAGTGTGTTATGAGAGGCTCGCCTCTTCCTTTCTCGTGTTTTGTGGTTTTTGTTGTATGTCCAGGATTGCCCCGGATTATGACACTCGCGTGCTCCGTTGGTTTTTGTCCTTTCGTTTCAACAGTCGAGATCATCCTAACAAAGTATGGGAACCCAATACCTAAAATCTATCGACTATCGTTTTATCTTTGAGCTATACTTAATAAACGGCTTTTAGATTTTACGTAGAGACCCGTCTTGCAAACAATGAGACAATGTTCAATTCAGTAGGGGATCTATCAATTTTTATTGTGCATGCTGTCGTTGGTTTTTCACGTAATCCAGTTTTTACCCCCAAAATACCAAAAGATAAAATTTTAAATTTTCCAAAATAAAAAATTTTTTATCACAATGTAGACTTCTGCTGGTAGAAGTAAATAAATTTACTCGATCGACCGCGTGAGCGCTTGAGCTTGTCCTTAAAACCGTATAAAATTACTAACAGGCGCGGATCTTTTATTAAGATTTTTAAATGGGCGAATTACAGAAATGATGAGTGAATTATGAGTTAAGTGCTAAGCAAAGGATTGAGTTGGATATCTTAAGATGCTCATAAGTGTTGTTTGTGGCTTTTTGCTCCCTTAGTAAGTGTCTAAACCGACTAATAATTACGTCGCTTTTCAAAAATTAAACGTAAATCAACTTTTGGAAGTATAGTCGATAACAATAATTTATTGTAGTCCTTAGACAAAGTTATACTTAAATTTTCCAAAAAGAAATTTTCTCTATATCGTGGTAATATAAAGTGTAAAAAATAATGAAAAATGAGGTAACAATAATAATAAAAATTGTGGGCTAATAAAAGTTTACTGCATCTTGCCGGCTCACAACGTTGCTTCAGTCATTCTAATGAGGCACATATATATATCCAAAGACGTGATAAAAAGTTTTTTGCATCGTGCCAGCTCCAAAAACAAACCGAGTGTAGCGAGGCCTTCAAAAAGGTCAAGGATTTCCTTCGTTTAAAGGATCATGATTATGATAGTGTAATATATGTGATCTAAATAAATATAGGAAAATATCTTTTTTTTAAAGTTAAAATATGCTTTTGAACTAAGACTATTTCGTTTTAAGTTGTGGTTTTTCTAAATAAATTATTTATTTAACGGGAAGCCTAAGAGTTTTTGAAACCGAAGGTCCGTGAGTTCCGATACTATTCTCTGTGGGGTGTCAAAAGCCTGGTCACCTAAGCCGGTCTTGGCTGGGATGTGCCGAGAAGAAAGTCGCTACATGAAATATCTCACCTTTAAAATCAGAATTACTTGGGGTGGAACTGAAGCATCGAAATATTTAAAATTTTCTTAAAAAAAAGGTGATCCCATGGTTTGAAAATTTGAAAATAAGCACTTCACCAAAGATTTAATAATATGTTGGGAGTGAAAAGGTCACAAAGACAAATAGGATAGTGTTAGCATCTTAACTTATATTTAACGGTGATTTCGTTTTTAAGCTTGGTTTGGGCGCAAGTGAAAAAGTCGGGACAATGAATTTATCCTTTTTGGGCACTTTAAGGAGTGAATGCTTCTTATCTAATGACCCTAAGGTTATGAAAAAATGAAAGTCCAAACATCTAGTTAGAAAAAGAACATAGAAAAATATATAAAAATATGTGTAGTAGTTAATGTAGATTTATAAAATGGCCAAACAGGCTTTACAAGATAATGATTCTTAAATTCTCCTGATGAACACTTAGCTACTTTTCGAGGTAATTAGGCGAGGGGGATTGAGATTCTTGGTTTTTTAAAGTGTTTACTTATGGCATTGCGTGAGGACACGGTAATAGTTTAGTATGGGGGATTTTGGTATGTGCTTAATTACACATATCTTTGACCTAATAAAACAAGCTTAAATGACAAAAAACGGACATAAAATGCCGAATATATGTTTGTTTTGCTTTGTATACTGTGCAGGTAACGGATATTCACTAAAGGACAAAACCGAAGCCAAAATCGACAAAAACAAGCACGGGAATGGAAAGAACGTAAAAAGTCAAAGTCAAAGTCAAAGTCAAAGTCAAAGACGTGTGCATCTTAAATGGGCCAATCCGCACCAAAATTCAGTCCCAAGTCAGCCCATAAGCTAATTATTAAATAAAACCCATTTATAACCTAAATAATTATAAAAGCCAAATCCATAACCAATCACCTATCACCGACACCCGTCCAGAGATCAAAAGCCCATTATCCAAATGCTCTTAAACTATACATTTAAAACCATTTCACCGTTAGGCCTTAAGAATAAACACACCATTAATCCTTATGTTTACACCATCATCCCATACCCCTAACAAAGTGTTATCAATCAAAACCATTTCCCGCTAAACTTCTTTGTTCATCCATCCTTTCACCACACCCCTGCTCCAACAAACAAAACCCCATCACTATCCCTCAAACCCCACATCACAAACTGCCAATTCTACCTTGGCAATCCATGATTTTCATTGGCATGGGGCATTACCACGAAATCAAGGGCTGTGATTCAAGAACTTGGAGAACAAGATAATTGAAGGGCTCAAATTAAGGCTTGGAGAGCACTCACATAAGAAACACACTCAAAGTGGAAGGAACTTCCAAACGGCTATAATATGTGTGGTTTGCACATAAAGTTATTATCTAGTTTAGAAAATACTTATTTATTGTATTTTTCACTTTTTGAAGGTAAAAATCACTTATTGGTTTTTCTTTTTTAAGTCTTGTAAAATTTTAAAGTATTACAGGAAATTGATCAAGTTTTATAGCAACAATTCTGTTTTACCTTATGTTAATGAATTATAAGTTATGATAAGCTCTAATAAGCTCTTATATAACCTGTTTTCATAAAGCAAATTAGACTTTTTTATAGCTTTAAGTTTTTTAGAAAAGTTCACTCAAAAATCACCCATCATATACCACAACTTATTTTGGAAGAAAAGCCAAACCTAGAAGGGCTTTTAAGACCACACTAGCTTGTTTTTAAACAAGCTAGAGCTTGTTGATAAGCTCTCAAGAGCATTCATGCCCTTGTTTTGAGCAAAGGGTTTTGTAAGTTTTCTCTTTTCATTTTATAGCTTATTTAATGTTTCATTGCTTATTTCTGCTTATCTTTGCTTATATGTGCTTAATCATTGCTTATTCTGTCTTTCTAAATGCTTTTTATGTTTATGATTTAGCTTTTATGTCCTTTGATTGTATTTCATATAAAACTGTCTTTTATAGCTTTTAAACTGCTCATTCTTATTTGCTTATTTTAAGTGCCTATTTTTGTGTTCTTATTGATTATTAGTGCTTAATATCCATTGTTTATCATCTGTTTTTAAAAAATCTAGCTATAACAAACTGTTTTAAGCTTAAATATGGTTTTCAAGTTTCTTAAGGGGTGTTTGGCACAAGCAGTATTAACTCATGTTAATACTGCTTGAGTGCTCTTGACCTTTTAGTCTGATTTGATAAGCTCAAATTAAGTTTAAAAGTTAGTTTGTTTAAGTTTTCAAAGTTTAAAATAATTGTCTAAGGTTTTATCTATCAAAGGTTTGAATATGTGCTCACGGGAATGACACACGCTTATTTTCTAGGTTCTTATTAGTCCCTTTTAGAGTTGATTTGTGCTTGTTTTTTATTCAGAATGCAGTAGATTTATAGTTAGTCTGAAAGTGAGCACTAATGTCTTAAGTCTTAGTGTAAAAATTCCGTCTAAATGTCAAGTCTTTTTTCAAAGTATTTTAAGTCAAATTTCAATAATCTATTAATATAAGTGTAAGTTGTTTAGAGATCTTAATGATAGTATAAGTTCATTAGGTATCAAGCTCAATCTGTTTGAGCTTATTTGTTTTTAAAAGTCTTCATAGCTTAATTAGGGTTGCACTTTGCCTTTAGCTTTATAAACACTGAAAAACCAAAAAGGTAGATTTTAGTAAAAACAGCCCTTTTTCATAAGCCTTTTTCTAGCTTTGTTAGTTATTATAAATGCTTAATTTTTGCCCTTTTCATATAGTTTAGTACTACTTTATCTCTTTTAGTTTTAGACATTAGCTATTAGGTTAGTACTTAAAAATAGCTAAAGGCTCTCCCTTAGTTTGTTTGGTTAACAATTTTGGCATAAAGCTAATTTTTAATTTCTGAGCTTATTGCTTATTGGATTTGCTTATTTAGTGTTTAGGATTGCTATTAGGTTAGGTTTATAGTCCTTTTAGCGTATTTAGTTTAGGTGTGAGCTTATTCAAGCTTATAACAAAATCATTAAGCTTAAAGCTTTTTTCGTTTCTTCTTAAACTGTCCTTATAGCATTTAATCTTTCCAGCTTATTTGTTTTGCTGATTTCTAGTTCAAGTGCTTATAGACATACTTAGTATCATGATTTAGCTTATTAAGGTTATAGGGCGTTGGGCTTATTAATTTTAGATACTAGCATTTAGTCAAAAGAGTCTTTTAAGTACACTACGTATCGGTCAGTTAGATTGCTTATTATAGCTGATGTCAGTTTTAATAAAAGTTCATTTTGTTTATTTTAAGAGTTTTCATTTTTGCTTATTCTATAACTTTTTAAAAAGAAAACAAAAAAATGTTTTTATAAAAAGAGAGTCAACACGGGTCGATCCTTGACCCTCTCCCCCATATATAGCCAACTATCTTAACAACAGCTCCCACTTGCCACTCGCCCTTGGGTCTTTTTTGTTATAACTTCACCCCAACTTTCTTTTATACCCTTTAAGCTTTCAGCCATTTTCTGCTTATTTCTAGCTTATTCAAATAAGCTGTTGGGCTAATTTTATTTTTCATAGGATTATAATTGTGCAAAGTACTTTTCCTGAATTTTTCAGAATTTTCCAAATTAGTTTAGTATTTTTAATTAATTTTTTAGATTAAATCAGTTTTTAATTCATAATAAAAAAATATAAAAGTCCAAAAAATATAATTCTTTTTTTTTTAAATTTTCTTTTATCATTTAGGACATTTAAAAATTAAATTTGCATTTGTAAGGTTAAAATTTGGAGATTTAGGTTATTAAAGCTCGGGTTTTGATCCCGTCATCGTTTTTCGTGTTTTAACTTTAATTGCTTTCGTTTTTAGCGTGCTTTTATTTGTTCTTGCATGTTATTTGTAGAATTAGAATCCAAATCAAAATTTGATTATTCAAACACGCGATCACGCACTTAAACTCGATTCTCAATTCACGCCTCGTCAGGAAACGACTCGGGAAGGTTTTTGGATTTTACTTTGATCAAAAGTAACCTCTTAGAAGCCTTACGGAATACTTACTCTCTCTTATTAATTGATATTTTGGTTATATATTATATATATGTATTAAGCAATTATTATATATATATATATATATATATATATATATATATATATATATGTGTGTGTGTGTGTGTGTGTGTGTGTGTGTATATGTATGTATAGCTAAAGAATTATCATAAAGATTTCGATAATAAAAGTCCTAAGATGCAAGCAAGCAATGATAAAAGTGATTCGATATTAAATAGATGTACTTGGTTGGATTTAGTTTGGGAGTCCAATTCGATATAAAGGTGGCAAAGACTAACAAGTTGATTAAAAGAATTGGAGGTTATCCAATCTATTGTTTTTAAAACTTTTTGCCTTCGTCAAGACTCCTAGTGACAAAAATAAGCATTAGGCATAATCAATCAATTCAAGACTAAGGGAACCTCTATGAGTTTGATTCGAGGTTCGTTTCACAAACCATAGACATCAAAATCGAAAAATAGTTCTAAGTTATACCAAACCCTTAAGAAATGGTCAATGCTAAAAGGTAGTCGATCAGAACAAAAAGGCACAATTGATTGAGTAACAATATCCCTTTCGGCTATGAAATTCTCAACAAACATCCGTTGAATAAAAAATATGCCACTTAAACAGTAAGAACAAATTGGTTCTAAACTTATTTAGCTTGAAATTGGAATTAACATGAAACACACTATCAAATTGAATCGTTCCAATACCACAAAAATTCATCTAACCAAGCTCATAAAGGGTCTAGCCACTCATATTAAACAAAAACATAATCCAGAAAAGAATGCATTCATAAAAATAGAAATAAGTTCTTACAAAAGTATTGGGCAAAAGCTAAAGGAAGGCAAACTATGAATGACAAAAACTTTGTGCCCTTAGAGAGATCCTTTCCTCCTTCTTGGCTTTCCTGGAGCTTCTTCCTGACTTTCCTGGACTTTAGATAACTTGTGGAGAGGAGTGGTGGCTAGAGGATTAGATTTATAGGTGAGAATTGGAGGTGTTTTAAAATGAAGCATAGAGGTCTCCTATTTATAACAACAACTTATGTCGTTCCATGGCCTAAAGGGTGTCCAATTCGTTTAGAGTGTCCTAGATCCTTCTTGGGTTTCCCGTTTCTTCTAAGTGAAATAAAACTGGGCTCCTAGTTCCGGGTGAAAAAGCCCTCCTGCCGGGCGCACTCCGCTATCGGTGCGACAGACTCTCCACGCCTGCGCTGAGAGGATCGCTGTGTATCCCTTTTTGTTGATTTTTGTTTAATGCTCTTGCTTGAGTTGTGCTTGGCCATGGGCCTTCGTACTTCACCATATCTTCATTACAATTTGATCTCAGGTCTTGGAAGCTTAAGTAATTAGATTTCTTCTTCTTTGAGATACTTCCGCACTTGATCCTGACATGGTTTTCTTCGTACTTGTGATAATCTCTGCATGTTCGTCTCTCCTTTTCTTTTTTTCCTGCATTTGGCTGCAATTACACTAGAAAGCATATTTTGACATAATCGAGTAATAAAACCATAGGTATCTGACCAAATAACCAATACAAAAGTATGAATAATGCTCCCAAAACATACTCAATTTGAGCATTATCAAATCCCCCCACACTTAATCTTTGCTTGCCCTCAAGAAAATCTTAGAAAACCAAATCCACATTCAGGTTATTTGGAAAATTAGATGCAAATTTATCAAGTACGAGTACTCGATAAGTCCAAGTGTACACATCAAGATAACTGCTAACTGTTTTTAACGGAAAAATGTACGGGTATATGATTTGGTTTATAAAACCGAATTGTACAAACCACTATGTTGCTAGCTACCGCATACCACTATCTTTATGAATCTCGAGATAAACATATTACTTTATTTCACTGTATCACGACTTAGCACATTGGCTAATCGATACCAATTTTCTTCATCTTCATAAGATTTAGCACATTGGCTTTATTCACTTTTTTTATTTCTTATTTCTTTTTTTTATTTCGATCAACCTCCGATCAATATACTAGCAAAGGATTATATGTCCTTAAACATGGAGCTAGCAACTTTCTCAAAAATTCATAAGGATTTCCCACATATCTACCATCGATCCACATAGCTAGCAACCAACTAGTAGACTTCGGTTATTTAGGTAAAGCTAAACTAGGTGTAATATTTCTCTTTTTAAAACAAAGGATGGTACAGCTGATAAATGGGACCATGCAAAATGTTGAACTAACCGAGATGGTTAGCTCAAGGCATTAAAGCGTAATTTTAAAATAAACTGGTGTTATTTTGACTGGTTTCTTATCATGTGTATACACTTATTACTGGGACACATCTTGTTTTAGTGGATTAGATCTAAAATACATGAAAACAACTAGATTACAAGGGCAAACAAAATTTTAGTTAGCTCAAAAATTTAAAACAACCTTGTTTTCCCTATTCTCCCCCCACACTTACGTTTAGCATTGCCCTCAATGCGGCAAAAACAGATAAATGCTAAAATATGGAAATAAGAGAAAAACCAGGTGTCCATGCATGTGCAGTAGTAATTGAGCTGCTAAGTGCGTCATTTCCTGCAATAACCTTCTACGAAATACAAAATGCAGACATATATATTTTTATTTTTTTTAATTTTTTTTTTAAGGTCGCACCCCCACACTTAAGTTTGATTGCGGATGCGGACGTTTTAAACTAAACTAGAAACTAATTATTTTGAAATACACGGGTTGCCTCCCGAGAAGCGCTTGATTTTTGGGTGAGTCGTCAGCCGGACTCGGTTGTTCCTTTTATTTCATTCCAAGCGAGATTCCTTCCCTTGGGACATACAAAATATTCTCGATCACTATTCCTTTTTCAGTTTCGTCTAAATCATACAACTTAGCTTCGTTACAAGTGTTTTCCACTAAACTGTAAATGTATGGTTTTTCTGATGCCCATGGCACAGTTTCACGATGGTTAGCTGGAAACGGTGCCATGATTGGAATAGCCTTCATTCTTCCTTCCTCACACATGAGGTGAATCTCTTCTATGTTAAGTTCATTTAGTTGCTCCTCATCATGGTAGAGTTTAACACGGTGCCCGTTAACAATGAAGCTTCCTCCATGTTTGTCATATAATTCAACATATCAGGATGGATAACCATGTTTGACTATGAACGGCCCACACCACTTCGATCTGAGTTTTGGAGCTTTGAACTTGTATTTAGAGTTGTACAGGAGAACTTTGTCTCTGGCCTTAAATTCTTTTCTAACTCTAAGTTTCTTGTCATGATAGGCTTTGGTTCGAGATTTGTAGAGTTTGGAATTCTTATACGCCTGAAGTCTCAACTCATCGTGCTCATGAAACTGCATAAATCATTTTTCTCCTGCAAGTTTAAGATCAGGGTTGCAACTTCGCAGGGCCCAGTAAGCGCGATGTTCGATTCAAACGGCAAATGGCACGTTTTTTCATACAGAAGTCGGTACGGAGTGGTGCCGATTGGAGTTTTTTAGGCTGTACGAAATGCCCACAGAGCGTCATCTAGTTTTCTCGACCATATAGACGGATTGTCTTTGACTGTCTTTTCGAGAATTCTTTTTAAGGCTCTGTTGGTGTTTTCAACCTGGCCACTGGTTTGTGGATGGTAAGCTGTGGCTATACGATGATGTACTCCATACTTTTTTAAGATTTTCTCCATTTGACGGTTACAGAAGTGAGTTCCTCTGTCACTAATGAGAGCTTTCGGGATTCCGAAACGAGAGAAAAGTTTTTCAAGAAATTGACTACAACACGTGCGTCGTTAGTGGATAAAGCTTCGGCTTTTACCCATTTGGACACGTAATCAATTGCGTCAAGAATGTATTCAAACTTATGGGATTACGGGAAAGGTCCCATGAAATCAATTCCCCATATGTCAAAAATTTCACTAACTTGGATATTGTTCAAAGGCATCTCGTCTCTTCGTGAAATGCTACCAGAACGTTGGCAGGCATCACCGTTTTGTACGAGAGTCTGTGCTTCTTTGAATATGGTTGGCCAATAAAATTCAACATCAAAAACTTTCTTTACGGTAATCGAAGGTCCATAATGTCCCCTAGTGGGTCCATGATGTCATTCATCAAGAATTTTTTGAGTTTCTGAACCGTAAACACATATTCTGATCATGCCATCGGGGCATGCTTTAAAAAAATACGACTCATCCCAAAAATAATGCTTAAGTTTTGAAAAGAACTTACAACGCTGAGCGTAGGTTAATCCTTTCCTCAGAATTCCTCCAACAAGATAGCTGGCAAAGTCAGCAAACCACGGACTTTCTTTCTCGTCAGTTGAGATACTCATAAGAAATTCGTCAGGAAACTCGTCGTTTATTTCTTCTTCCCTAAGCTCTTTGGGATTGGGTTTCTTAAGTCGTGATAAGTGATCTGCTGCGATGTTTTCTGCTCCCTTTATTATTTTTGATTTCGATATCAAACTCTTGAAGCAGTAAAATCCAGCGAATAAGACGTGGTTTGGCGTCTTGTTTTGAAAACATATATTTTATTGAAGAAGGATCTGTGAACACAACTATTTTTGAGAGAACAAGGTATGATCGAAACTTGTTAAATGCAAAAACTACGGCGAGTAACTCTTTTTCGGTCACCGTATAGTTTTGTTGTGCGTGTTTCAGAGTTTTGCTGGCGAAGTGAATGGGGCAAAAATATTTTTCGTCACGCTAGCCTAGCATGGCTCCTATAATATAGTCGCTTGCATCACACATAAGTCCAAACGGTAGCGACCAATTAGGTGAAACCATAATGGGTGTGTTTTTTAACTTTTCTTTGAGAGTTTTGAATGCCTTGTTGCATTCTTCATCGAAGTTAAAAACTAAATCTTTTTTGAGAAGTTTAGTCATAGGACGGGAGATTTTGAAAAAATCTTTTATGAATCGGCGATAGAATCCGGCATGTCCTAAAACACTTCTAACGCCTTTGACGTTAGTGGGTGGTGGTGGTAACTTAGCTATCACATCAATTTTTGCTTTGTCAACCTCTAGTCCTTTACTGGAGACTTTGTGTCCTAGCACAATTCC
>BQNB010045073.1:0-44502 GCA_026074375.1 Tanacetum coccineum
TCAAAATGGATGTTGAATTAAAGAGCACAAAATTTTAATAAATATAGTAAATTAGATCATAATAAAATTAAATTGATAAAAAAATATTTTAATTTAAAAATAAAGGTGATTTTTTAATCAAAATGTGACACATGTCACTTTATAATGTGGTTCTTTAAAATGAGATGGATGGTCAAGATTGCACCTCCTTATCTTAATTTTTATTGGGTCCCACATTATAAATGTTTTGTATAGAAGTATAGATAAACACACTCTAAGTAAACATAATGGACTAGGCTTATAGTGAGCCATAACATTGACTAATCACTTTATCACAAATTCACAATATATAAAGGCAGGTGTAAAAAGAAGAACATGAAGCTTATGACAAAGATTGCGAACCCAAGCCATTATTGCAACGATATTAGCCACATTTTGATATTCAACTTCACCACTCGAACGAGGTATATGTGTCGTGTATTTTAGGAGACCAAGTGAGTAAGGTATATGAAACGCCCTGACACGTAATGGTTTTTTTTTATAAAATAATGCGTATATGTAAAACTGCACTGGAACATTTATGGAAAATATCAAATTTGTTTCATTAACATAATACATAAATATTGTACATGAGTTTCATAATCGAATGCGTAAATACTACGAGTGCGGTGTTAACCCAAACACCCATGTTTTGACCCGTAATGAAATAACATGTTCTAAATCATTCAACTTGACGCTAAAACTTAACTAATACAAATCTGACTTTAACAGACTTATATATGTAATAATTTGGGGCGTTAACAAGCTGAATAACAAAGAAGTGGTTGAGATGCCCGTCACCTATAAACGCGAGCATTGTCGTTCCCTCATATCACCTCCTCAATCTATAAGCCCCAACATCTGAATAACCTCACCTGCAAAACATGAAACTGAGAACGGTAAGTCCTGATAACTTAGTGAGTAAACGGATCTGAGTTGAATATGAAAAGCGAGCTATAGTAAATCTGAAATTATAACTATGTTATTCTGACACTAACTCATAACTGAACAGTATTGAATCGAACTAATAATTTAGTCTTAGTCCGAAGCTATATCTGGATATGTATCTGAAACTCAATCTTTCTTGCACGGATGCAATCTGAGTTTCTACATAGGTGCATAAGCAAGGGTTTTATCGACCAAATCGTATAATTTGTCAACGTCTTTTGTTTGACAAATGGGCATTACCAGATGGAGATTAGGGAGAAACATCCAAAGGTCTGAGTATTTTGACAGAATGCTCGTTCGACATGCATATCCGGTAGTAGAGATGTGATATGTGTAAGCAATGCATTTGGTAACTTTCTTATGACATCTTGTTTGGTTTCATCGTTAATGGACGATGAGTATTTTGGTCTTTTTATCACACGTCACTTTATAGCTAACTAGGGTTTAGGGGGTTAGACGGATAAAACTTTTTTGCCCATATTATAAGGGTATGTTTGGAAAAAGTAACTGTTGCTGGAACTGGAGATGAAGCTGTAGATGGAGATGGAGATGGAGATTATGAAAATAGATTATTATTATTATTATAAGCTACATGAAATAGCATTTGATTTTAAGAGATTATGAAAATTTGTTTTTTTATAATCTCTTATAAGTTCTTCTGCCAAACAAAGCTTATATTTTAGGTAGATTATTTTTTCAAAAAATAATCATAATCTTGCATGTCAAACATAACCTAAGGCTAAGTAAACATAATAGACTAGGCTTATAGTGGGCCATAACATCAACTAATCACAAATCTTCGAATATGCAAACTAGAATGAAAATCAAGAAACAACAACGAAACAAGAGAGAATTGCAAAAATAATACTTGTGGTTTGGCCAATTTGGAAGTTCAAACCAAAGTCACAGGAAACGCCGGCTCAGCCGCGATATACGTTTCCGATCGCTCGTACCGAAACGCGGTACGATCGCGTCCCGGATCGCCAATTTCGGCGTTCCGGTCAACGACGGTCAACGCTTGTGTACCTTGAAAGTGTTCTGATTTTCTGGTGACGGGTTTGAAAGAGAGAAAAGGAAGGTGTTCTCTGAAAGAAAGAGTTGCCCTAATAACTACATAAATGGCCTCTGATTTGTTTTTATTCTTTATTTTGGCCCAACTGATAAATTAAATAAATGGGCTTTAACCCAATATTATCTTTCATGCTAATTAATAGTGGGCTTTACTCATCAAATATTTAATAAAATGCATACATGATATAAATTTTGCAACATTTATATAAAGTATATAATTAAAAATATTAAATATAATAATAAATTAATAAAAGTTTGTAAAAATGTATATATACTTGTTAAAACTCATATTAGTATAAGTATAATATGGAACATTGTACCAAAATTTGGTACATCGTACCAAATTATATGATACATCGAACCAAAGCGAACCGGAACGTACCGAAATGAGCCTACCCCCGCTCGTACCGAATTTTAAGGACCCCGCGAACCGCGTTCCCGTTTCGCGATTTCGTACCGGAGCGTACCACGTTCCATGTGACTATGGTTCAAACTTTGTAAACTCTACTTGATAGGTTCTCAACTTTTGCAATTCAATATTCAGTTTGGTAGATATATCCTTTAGATGTAGAAAGTATATAACTTGCAAAGGCCGTTCGATTTCTTTTAATTTCTGTACTTCAGCTTTTATAGTTTGTAATTTATCAAGACCGCGATGTGCTGAAATTTATCAAAAAGCACAGAGAAACAAGAACAGCACAGTAAACTTTACACAAAGAAAAACTGGCGCCAGATGTGCTTTAAGTCGTTGTTTTAGTGAAAAATACATGATAAACTAAATGTAGAACAATGTTAAAAAAAAAACTAAATGTAGAATAAAATATCATCAGACACTAAACAACTTAACATCACATGATAAAATTCTAAAACTCTGGAGATGAGCCACACATCTGCAGCATAATGCCCAAGAAGTAGTAAGACCTACTAGTACAGATAAGAAGCGTCAACACTTAAAACAGTTCACTGCAGTTGTTCCAAACGTTTCAGGACGCACAAGATGTTCTATGCAGTTGCACAAACGAAGGGTCAAGGCTTCACAAACTAACCTATTTCTTTTTTCTACCGCCTCCAGCTTTAGCTTTTTTGTTGGCAGATTCTTTTGAACCCTTCTCATTTGTCTCCTGCCACAAAATACGCACAATGTCATATACATATGCTACAGACTCATGAATCCATATGCACCTATGACAATATGCATACACAGATCAATCGTTTATACAAATATTACTAACAGCCAGCCATATAAATTATAAGGTTTGAACAATTAGGCAATACTGTATTTGTAAGTTATTCGGGACATACAGTTATGCTTACTTAAATAAGTAGGACAGGTTATTAACTAATTGATTTATCTCGTTCAAGATTCAAAGATCTTGCTGGTTGGAGGTTATTCACCATGACAAGAAACGTAACATGGTCATGAAAAGGTAATAATCAGTCAAATAGTGAATATTCACCATTGCAGCTTCATGTTCCAAAGCAGACACCTTTCGATAACATCAAGGGGTGCCTGGAATGCAGACCTACAACTGGGGGACTAGATCTGCTTATGATCTGTCGGGATGCTTGAGTAAATATCTTACGCTTGATTACTTGCTTGGAAGATCCAAGAATGCATTTGGTTTCCTGACAGCCAGTGTACTCAAAATTATGTTGGATTTCCAAATTTAGCAAGCAAATGCGTCAAGGGTTCATTGTTCATTGTAACGCATCTTTACATGGTAACTAAGCACACAAATTCATAGTGTACTAGTAGATAAAGGCACAGGTTTGCTAAAATGGTTGGACTACTATCAAATGAGACCTTACTAGGTGATGATCTGAAAGAAAAAAATATACAGCAGAAGGTTAAACTGGAGTCGAATGAAAACTTACCTTTCTTTTAATGGGAACAGACGAGCTAGCGACTGGTTTGAAGAACGATTCCAATCTGGTAGACAGAGCAAAGAGCCACAGAGGGAAAATCCATCAGATATGCAGAGTAAAAAAATCACTTCAACAAGTGATTTGGTTGATTTCTTACCGGTTCTGTGAAGACTTGTTCTTGGAGGCTTTTATTTTCTCTACAGCCTAACATTATAGTCCACAGTCAGTTAATTTACATGAAGATAATTGCGAGAGCACATGAAAGGATAACAAGAAAAAGAAAAGATAAGAGTATTTGGTGATTGTACCTTTGTGACCCTGTCACGGTTAAACCCATTTTCAGTCACCAAAAAGTTTAACAAGCCCTGAAAGGGAAGAAAAATAGAACAGATAAATAAAGCAAATTTCGGCCTCTAGTAAACGAAAGAATATTAGTAATGCAAGTTATCACGTTATCTCGTATAGTCGTATCTGAACTTCTTTATAAATAAACTCACTTCTTCATCAGGAGCGCTCCATTTGATATCAAGCTGCTCCTCATCAACACAGACCAAAGGTTCTTTAAAAAGGCGTCGAGCCTCGACATATGGCCAATCCTCAGGTATTTGATATCTGCATATAAGCGAACATATATTAAGCATTAATGTTGTAACTTTAAATTACTAATTTTTCTATATACGATATAAAACAAAAATGAAAAAAGGTAACCTTTCTCTGTTTATATTTTCCAGAATAGTCTCTATTGAGCCATGCTGACGGATAAGCTTCAAAGCCGTCATACCACCAATACCTAATAATCAAAAGAACAAAAATTAGGACAGAAACAAAATACCTAATGTGAAAGTCGCGTTTTACCTTTAATGCTGTCACAATAATCACACCCACATAGAATGCACAGATCGATAAATTGATCCATCGTGAGACCGAGTCCCTCCAAAACCTGACATAAATAAGCACCTACGTTAAAAAGCTAGCAAAAAAATCATTATCACCATATAATTAGTTATATTCAGCACCTTTGAAACATCAAATTCCATCACAGGAATCTTCCTCGAGCTAGGATCCATTAAATGGCGAAGAAATTTTGGTGCTCCAAAAGTAAGCGAATCCATATCTTCAGAAGCAACAGCATAGACCTGATACAAGATGTGTGTTACATTAAAAGAAACACTAAATAATATTATGAAAGCACAAAATAGAACAGTTAAGCAAAGATACATGCCTTATCAGCTTTGCAAAGGGCAGCACACTGTGCCTCTGCTTCAGATGGAGCCTACACAAGTCGACAGACAAGAATGTAAATATATGTCAGTTTATGACTCTAGACTTGCATTTTACTAGCAATTTATATGACTTAAGATAATTGTATGAGCCCCAACACTCATAATAAACAATGTTACCTCAATGACAGGCACTCCCATAAGCCTTAAAAGTTTTTTGCAATCCTCGTTATGTTGTTTTGTTACCTATAACAGAGAAAGCACAAGTCATCAGAACACATAAAACTTATTTAATGAATTTTCTTATCTTTTCTCTAGTTAAAAGCATGTTAAAGAGCTATCGTAAAAAAAAGCATATGCTTAAAACCAACCTTCACGGTACGTTTACTAAATTTCTCAATATCGTCCTTATTGCCAGACTACAATAACAGCAAATGCAATATTCAAAGTTAGAAATAAAGTGAAAGCTATAGTAAAACTGAATGCTAAAAGAAAAGCTGACTTACCTGTATCGCCTCATCTAAGCCAGCTGTCGCATCTTCTCTTCTTGAGTAACTGTATCATAATTATAACCATGTAAACCTTACAACGATATTGAAATTGAATATTAAAATCAGCTCAGAATAAAAGATGGATTCAACTACCGTTTCGCAAGCTCTTGTTTCTTCAAATCGGGAGGTGCCCCATCAAACACATAGCTATGAAAAGGTAATCGGAAACAGTCAGATAAGCTACAAAAGTAGTACAAAGCACATATGAACAAATGTATAGAGAGAAAAGTGAGATTACACTGGCTTTAATCCAGACTCCAAAAGCCTAATCGTCCGATTAAACATCCCTTGCAAATGACTGCCATTTTTACAACCAAATGTAAATAAAAAGATTTTTATACACGGGTGTTCAAATTTGTGTTATTTCCTGAAATTATGGGCTTATTTGAATTTAGAAAAGCTCACAAGCTTATCAGGGATTACGAGCTTATCAAGTTAAGCTTATGACTTCTTTTTAAGGAGGTTGCTTCAGCTTATATTTGATAAGCCTATTTTTTCAGCCTATCAGCATACTACGACTTAAATGTGGATAAAATCCCACAAGTCGAAAGATAAGCCAAAAAATGAACTTATAAAATCAGTCGAACCAAAAAAACTCATAAGCCCAAAAAATAAGCTTAAGCAAACACGCTTGACGCTTATATACACAAGCTCAACTTGATAAGCTCATAAGCAAAAACAAACGAGCTTATGAGCTATTCCAACTCAAATAACCCCGTAAATCCCAGAAAATAAACAAATCCAAACACCCCCTTACGATTAATCCAAAACCAATTACACAAAAAGTAAAAGTAACAACCTAGTAACTTCACCCGCTTCATTAGTCAACATTTCAGTCCCAGTTCTTCCAACAACAATCTACACACAATTTCAGATTTCAAACATAACAATACTGATACATATACTTGGCGGGTGTTTGACATTGCTTAGTTTTTCTGCTTATTTTTAAGCAGTTTCGAAATCCAAACACTTTCTACTATCGTGCTGCTTATTTCAAACAACTAATTTGATATAAAATTAAAATCTCACATTTAACTTAAAATTTAAATATTTACAAAATAAGCAAATCCGAAGACTAATTCAAAAAGTGCTCATTTTTAAGCAGAAAAACAGTTTTGATATCCAAACTGCTTATCTTCTTGCAGTTGCTTATTTCATATTACTTACTGTATTGATATGAAACTTAAAAACCTCACATTTAAGCAAACCCAAACACTATTTAAAAAAAATCACTTATTTATAAGCAGAAAAATAAGCAATCCCAAACAACTGACAGAGGTAAAACATTACTTAAAAGTACCAGAAAAGCAGTTTTGATATCCAAACATTTTCTGCTTATTTCATATAACTTATTCAATATAAAAGTAAAAACTCACATTTAACTTATAAAGCAAGCAAATCCGAACACTATATCAAAACTTTAAGCAGAAAACAAGGGGCAAAATAGTAAACTTGGTACCACAAAATATTAAATCCGACCACTAATTTCTGTCATTTTTGGAGTATCTTTTACAAAACAAGCAGAAAGTGCTTATTTTTAAGCAGAAAATAAGCAATCCCAAAAAGCTGAAAAGGGGCAAAAATATTAAATCCGAACACCAATATCTGTTATTTTTGGAGTATCTTCTACAAAATAAGCAGAAAGTGTTTATTTTTAAGCAGAAAAATAAGCAATCCCAAAAAGGGGCAAAATATTAAATCCGAACATTCAATTACTGTCACTTTTGGAGTATCTTTTACAAAATAAGCAAAAAGTGCTTCTTTTTAAGCAGAAATAAAAGCAATCCCAAAAAAGGGCAAAACATAAAATACGAACACTAATTTCTGCCATTTTTGGAGTATCTTTTTTTACAAAACAAGCAGAGTGTGCTTATTTTTAAGCAGAAAAATAAGCAATCCCAAAAAGCTGAAAAGGGGCAAAATATTAAATACAAACACTGATTTCTGCCATTTTTTGGAGTATCTTTTACAACCCAAGCAAAAAGTGCTTATTTTTAAGCAGAAAAATAAGCAAAAAGTGCTTATTAATAAGCAATCCTGAAAAGGGGGAAATTACCAAAAACTGATAAATACTCATAGAAGCATCGATAGCAATCTTTCTGCCAAAATAGCTCTCAAATTTCTGTTCTTTCATTGCAGATGGTGCATTATCCGCTAACAGCTTCGTTAAACCCTAATTTTTTTTTTTAAGTTAAGAATTAACGAAATTGAAAGTAATAAAGATTGTTGATTTTTATAAAAAGAAAAAAAAAGTGTACCTTGATTCCCATTTTTGTTAACTGGTTAATGAAACTGAAGATGATGTGTGAATTAGGGTTTTGTGATTTTCCCGCCTCTTTGGAGTGGTGATTTATCCCAAATTAGGTTTCAGTTTGCCCCCCTTCAAAGTATGGAGCTTATTTGGTTTATGGTTATGTTTTACAAGCTCGTTTTTTTCGACTTATTTCAGCTTATATAAGTTTATTATGATATAATGAGATTATGTAAGTCGAAAGAGTTTCAAAAGAAGCCACATAAAGTAAACATATGGTCAAAACCAAATAAGCTATAGGCCGGTTATATAAGCTGAAACAAACGGCGTTTAAGCTTTGTTGTGGATATCATACCTGCGTACCGTCTAACAAACAAAGAAAATATAAATAACGCTTGCGGAAAGTAAATAGACACACGATATAACGTGGTATCAACGACTAGGGAAGTGTGAAATCCTAATTATAACTTGCTCTCCAAGATTCCATCTTAAAGCTTGGGCTAACTACATATGGGTCAAGCCTATCTTCTAGAAGTTTCTGCCGAGCGGGGAGGGAGCCTCAGACCGCCTGTTGGAGCCTCCACTTGAAGCCTAGCTTTGGGAGCCTTTGTCAATCTTGTTTTGTTCTACTTAAGAGTATGATCCCAAAGAGGTTATACGTGACTAGAGTCATACATCTATTACGCTTTGTCAGATTAACATCCGAGACTTTAGTCGGAGCCTAGACCAGTCACCACAACTCAACAAGCTTTTATGTTTATTTTCGTTCTTGAATTACAATTTGAGGAGAAAAATATGAATTATGTTTACTTGTTCCGACTTCGAGCTATCCAAAAATATAGTCGCTATGAGATTAATCGGCTCCCAATGTCGAGTTAAAAAACTAAGTAAAAAAAACTTATATCATCCGAAAAGTTTTATATTACGCCATAAAAGTGAGCTTGTAAATTATAAGCCGAAAACCACATAAGCGAGATATAGGCTTAAACAAACACTCCCGAAAAGAAGATAAAAGTTTTATTTATGGGTTAAGTTCATATATTAGAAACGAGCTTTCACAATTTTTCCAAGTTATGTGACGAACTTTTTTATGAAACCATATAGGTAATATAACTTTTAAAATTGTCCCGACATTACTAATTTTACGAAAAATGAAGCCGGTTATATCGGCAAGTTATATTAGGCAATACAACTTTCAAACTTGTCCCACTGAGAATCTCTTTTTATCACCATTACTTGTATACCAGTTGAATTCCTTAACACCGATCATAGTAATGAAAATGACCCAAATCTTTGATGATGAACATGGTGTGAAGTTGTGTTTTGATGTGTTGTATAAAAGTAGGTGTGAGTACGGTTCGGTTTGGGTCGGTTTTTGGCTAAAACCGAAACCAAACCGATATATTTGGTTTTTATAAAATCCAAAATCGAAACCGTTCGGTTTTTGGCGGTCTGGTTTTTTTGGTTTATTATTGGTTTCGGTTCTGTTTTTTGGTTTTTCCGGTTTTTAGCCGTTAATATTTGGCGTGGCCATTATATACCAACAAATTTCTTTTACCTAAAAAATTGGTCATTATTCTTTACTTTTTTTTAATCTGAGCCTAATAATGTGTATCCCAAATTTCTACAATTACACACATATAGATAAGACATACACATGCAAGTAAACATACACATATTATGATCATTGTCGCATATGTATTAATATATGTCAAGTAAACACACCTATATGACAAGCACACATATAACATTGGAAAATATATATATTATAATTCCATCAACAAAATGATAAAAAATTAAATTTTGATTTAGTTAGTTATTTATTTATATTATATTAAGTATATATCATTATATAATAAAACCGGTTCGGTTCGGTTTTTACGTTTTGATATTTGGACGAAAAACGAAACCGTACCGTATTTTTCGGGTTTTGAGAAAGTAAAAACTGAACCATCGGTTTATAGTTTCAGTCTGTTATTTCGGTTCGGTTTTTATCGGGTTTCGGTTTGGTTTCGTTTTTTTCGGTTTTCCTGCTCACCCCTAAAAAAGTAGGATCTTAGCATGAAACAGTTTGTATTTACCAAGCATTTCTTATTTGCAAAAATAATTATCATTGACTCTGATACAACTTCTAATGATTCAAGTTCTGATTATACGACCAAAACACACAAAAAACACTGCTAGTACTGACACACCTAAAGAGTTGCATTCATGGTATTATTCATCAAATTATATAAGCAATTCAAATTCTACAACTTCTAATGATTCAAGTTCTGATGAGGAAAATCCTCAATTTCAACTTCCATCTAAATAAGTTAGAGCTATCAGTCTTTTTACTTTCAGCTCAAAAGGTTCCAAGTCAAAAGCTTTCAAAAAGCTTCCACCTCCAAGCAACAAAAGGTTCCAGCTCACAAAGAGATTCTAACTTAACCATTTCATGCTAAAAGCTTAACTCCAATAAGGAATTGTATATTAGACCTTGCAGCAGTTCATACTTGGGATTGCATTGGTAAAAAGACCTTTGGATTAAGAAAAGCAACATATGAAAAGAGTTGCAGATTAGGACAACAAAGGAAAAAGGAAGCTTCGAACAAGAGGAAAATGATGAAGTGACAACTGATCAAACAATGAATATTTATGTTTATGTGAATTTGATGTAGTGATTGACAAAACAATGAATGTTTAACCTTTTGTGCTGTTTGATCAAACCTTCAATGGTAGTTGATCAAACATTTGAAGGTCAAAAAGCTAATCTTTTGGTATCCTATAAACTTATGTACATGGATGGTAATAATTGGGTAATATTGATAATCTTTTGGTACCCTTTAGTAATGGAAATGAAGTTTGGTTTGGTTATGTATCTTATTTACTGTGTTATTTGCTGCCATAGATCGATAAACCATTCTTACAATGTTTCTACATGGTTATACATATGGTTTATTTTGCTGTGTATGTTAGTACAAAATGTGTGACTGAGTGCTGATTGGGCTTAGATTGCTTGTTGGACTGGACCTTCAAGCTTTCTTGGGATTAGATCTTGTACTAAACAAAGTAGTTGAGACGATTTCCTGCACAAGTGAAAGTAAACTGTTAGCCTTACCGTGAGGATAGACCTCACGATTAGACTCCGTCGTGAGAGTAAGAAATCATGTTGTCAAAAGTATGTGTGTGTATTGGGAAAAGTGATGAAATCGTACCATCTGGAGTGTCAGAGGATTCCTTTTATAGGCGAGTCTGGTACTAGGGTTTCCTCGTATTTCGCCTATAATTGTAGTGGCCGGAGTGGGACCTTTGTCGGGCAAGGGTACGCGGTTATCGTGTCTGCGGACGTATATTACCTTCCGCGAACGGTAGTTGATTCGTAGATGGCCTGCGGAAGCGGCCTGTAACCACTCCGCGTCCGTCTTGTTGCATCCGGGCCATACCTAGTGTTGCTCTGGGCTTAGTTCCGGCCCGTTATGCTTATTATTTATTTTAGTTGGGTCGGGGCCTTAATGTGATAGTATGATCCAAGCCCAAAGGCCTGTCATACCCATTATAAGTCATCAAGTCCCCCCAGTCTAGTATTTTTACTGCGTGCGGCATTGTGCTGCGTACGATGAATATTGCTAGACTCTATTCTTTTAGTACCTTGACCGTTGGCTTTTCCGCGACTTTTCCTTAGTTAGTTAGGTAATGTTTGGGTGATGTGTATTCACCTTGGCCTTTCGTATTATGACTGACATGACTTGATGGTAGTTAACTTTTGTCATTACGTTTTCTTTACTTTTAATCATATCCCTTCATTTGCTTAGTGGGAGACACGTGTGCGCATCTTACAAAAGTTTGAATTAAATATACCAAGGGTATAAGTATCCTCTTGGTTTTCACTGTTTTCTTTTTCTTCTTCTTCATCATTATCGCCATTGTTAAAAGATTTTCAAGCTTTTATTCTCTTTCCCACTCAGTAACTGCTTGAAGATTCGTTTAGACTACCAGGTTAGGCTTTAACTCTTATTTTCGACAAATGGGTTCTATTGATGATATTAAATCCACCTTAACCCAATCTGCTTTAGATGCTTTGTGCGAGAAGTTTCATATTCCTGACACTGTTCACCTTGAATTACCTGGCCGCAATAATAGGATCCGTAATAGTCCCACCGGCAAAATCAGTGTTTATACTAGATTTTTTGATTTTGCCAATTACCGGATCCCACTTTCTTAGTTTCTTATAGATGTTCTTGAGTATTTTTAAATCAACTTGTCACAGTTATCTGTTATTGCGGCCACTAAGGTCTCTCATTTTGAGATCCTATGTCGCGTTCATGGTTTTGTTCCGACTGTAGGGAATTTTCGTAGGTTTTATATTAATTCTAAAAATAAATGTTGGATGTCCTTTAGCAAGCGCTCCGAGACCGCTCCGGTGTGTTAACTAAAACCCTAGTCATGCGTCTCTGTAAGGAGCGGAGCGCGATCGCGCGCTTGCCAACTTCTCTTCTTGAGTCTGTGGTGGAGTATGTGACACAGTTGGGGGTCCGTTCCGCTTTTCCAGTAGGGATTTTCTAGTCCAAGCGACATTTTCTCGCGAGGTTAAAAGTCTGCGGAGCAGGTGAAAAAGGACCTGGGTCGAATGCCGCAAACTGCCGACGGGGTGTCAGGGCTTAAGAGGGCTGGTCGGTCTGAGAGTGTAGCATGAGATCCGGATACGCGAGTTGGGTTGGGGGGGTGGTGAACTCATCCGGATGTGCTCTGCCAGTTCTTGTGGTGAACGTTATGATGATCTGTTGTGCAACGATCCTTCGATATGGTGGACGTAGAGTAAAATCGATGAAGGTATTATGCGCGAGAGTCGTGTCTATTCGGTTAGAGCTGCAATAAGAGTCACTTGGGACGGATTGGGTCGATCAGGTGGTGGCAGTGAGATGGGGACACGGTGATGAGTGTAGAAGGGGTGGGTGTTCTTACAGTTAGTTGTGCACAGTCGCTGATAAGAGGTTTTGGTATGTCTTCTCTCGAGGTGTATGAAACGATCATGATCTTAATGTCTATTCTGTGTAGATTATTAGTGTGTTGTGTGTATATGGTGGTAGCGAGGTGGCAGGGAGGAAGGTGTGCTAGATGTGGTGTTGTGTAGAGTGCTAGTTTATGCCTTATAGAGAGGGCTGATGCCTTCGGGGGGGGGCCCGAAGGCGGGATACGGGTAGGAGGAGGGGTGCTGGCGTGCACAATGGAGAAATTGTGCGGGAAGTGGGGACGATGATATCGGGCGAATGAGTCTCTTGAGGGTCTACCAATGGTTTTTGTGGTTCCCGCTTGCTGTGTTGATGACATGGGAACCCGATCCGATTGTCGAGGCATATGTAGAGGGGGGTTGGGGTTGGAGGTGTGTAGGGCGTGTGCGGAGACGCGATAGCGTGCAATGGAGTAGGTGTGTATGTCTATATAGTATGGATGGCTTCTGCAGACCGGCCGTGTAACGTTAGTTGGTCATTGTGTAGCGGCTGGTCGAGGTATGGGGTGTGTCGAGGGTAAGCTTCCGCATGTGAGTTTCAGGTGTGTATTATGTGAGGTAGTGTGGTACTTATTAGCTTAGGATATCTGAGGGATGGTCATTTCTTGGAATTCTCGGCTCAGACACGAGTAAGTCATCTTCTCAAATTCGAGGCCGAAATGTGTCTCTGACAAGGCGCATGATGCAGGAAGTGGTCTCAACGCCTTCCGTATGATATTCGGGCGAAGTGATGTGTGGTTGTGATGTCGTGCTCGTGATCCGTACGCTAAGTGGGGACTATCTGGGGGTTGTGCGGATGGACGAGTGTCACGAGTTCTAGGGCGGGGGGGCGCTGCTAGCGCATGATGTTGAGTTAGTTCTCTGGGGTGTGGGCTTGAGTTAGCTGGTTTTGGGGGTGCTGGGTGGCAGCGGGGGTGCTGTTTCGGTTATATAGCCGAGGTGTGGGCTACGAAGAACGAGAAGTGCAAGACAGAGATTAGGCAGCAGCCTTGCGAGGGCGTCGTCAGTGGGCTGGGTTTATGTATGACTGCAGTGGGGGGGTCAGCGTTCTGCTGTTTGGGTAAATATATGTACCTAGAGGTTAGATGCGCTGGGTCTTAAGCTGAGGACTCTGTGGGGGATGCGTCGCGAGGGAGCGGAGAGTTCTCCTTCGTAGGTGCATGCCTACTGGAGCGGGAGCTATTACCGGTGGCGGTGTGTGAGGGTGGTCTCTCTAGACGATTCGAGTCACGGTGGGGACAGGGCTCCGAGGAGCGTGAGTTAGGATTTATATCAATTTGTCATTGCGAGGGACTCTAGTTGGCCGAGCATCGAGTTAGCATAGGGGGTGCTGGGACATGGTGGTATGCGATGTGTCATAGTAGGGGTGTTTAGAGTTGACCGTTATAGATGCATTGGTTAGGCTCTCTGTGTAGCGCATGTGGGGGGGGGGTGGTGCCGTGAATCTCTCCCGACCTGGGAGGGTGGAGGGGTTTTGTTGGACGGGGGGTCCGTCTCTACGTCGAGGGGGGTGTTGCGGTTTTGTTGTAGGTCTAGCGTGGGAGTCGGCACTATTGTGTTGAGTGTGCTGACCGTGGGGGGGGGGAATCCGTTCTGGTCCATGAGCTAGGTACCAGACCGGTTTATCGTAGTATTTTTAAGGACTTCGCTTCCCCTAGTACAGCTGAGGCAAATGTTGTTGGTCCCTCTCAGCCTGTCGGTGCGGAGGTTTCTAGTGATACTTTTTATGTTTCTCAAGAGATGGATTCTGAAACTCTTCAGCAGACATATGTCCCTAAGTGTAAAGTGATCAATGACTCTGCACTTGATGATCCTAAGGTGTGTTGAACCATGGTTGATCAGCTTGCTCTTCCCGGTTTCTTCTCTCAACTCAGGGGCATGGATTATGACCAATTATTTACGGAGTTCAACGTTGAGGTAGCACATCAGGCGTGCTTTAGTACTGAAGTTAGGTTGAGGTATGAGCATAACTATAGGGAAAGGAAGAAGTTTAAGAGGAAGTGTAAGAGGCAGGTTGACTTGTTGAAGGAAAAGGATACTGAAATTGCAAACTTGAAAGCCCAGCTATCTTTGAAGGAAGCTAAAGATGAGGAGGCAATTCGTCTCAGTAGCCAAGTTGATGCTATTAAGGGCACAAAAGCTGCTCAGGTTGATGAGCTTAATGGTTTGAATGAACGGAACTCAGCCTTTGAGGAGGAGAAAAATTTTGCTCAAACATATTTCGTCACTTGAATTCTTGCGGATCTATTTTTTAAAGTGACTAACTTGTGTCAATTGACTACTCAGACTGCCCCAAGCTTCCTCAAGATTTGTGTGAGGTTGGGTTTACTCTTGTGAAAATTAAGTGTTAAGGCTTCTTCATTTGAAGCTGAAAGGGATAGGCCCGTTGGCCAAGTGTCTTTGCTAGAGCGTACATGTTATGGGCTTCGCGATGAAGTGTCAGGTTATAAATTGTTTTAGGAGCAGATTGAGGCGGTTCAGGATGAGCAAGTCAAAGTCCTTAGTGATAAGGTGGCAGAATTATAAACATGGGGGGGGTTGTGTGTGGTGTGGGGGGGGTTTGGGTGGGGGGGGGGGGGGGGGGGGGGGGGGGGGGGGGGGGGGGGGGGGGGGGGGGGGGGGGGGGGGGGGGGGGGGGGGGGGGGGGGGGGGGGGGGGGGGGGGGGGGGGGGGGGGTGGGGGGGTGGGGGGGGTGGGGGGGGTGGGGGGGTAATTACGGGAGTGCGCTTCTAGCGTGGGGGTGAGGCGTGCCGAGGGTGTTGGGGGGATGGTGGGGGCGTGGCTATTGTGGTGCATGGCGGGACTGGAGGGTGGGCCGAGGGGGGTAGTGCGGTGTGTTAGATATAGGGCGTGGGGGGTGCTAGCTGGGGGGGGGGGAGGGCTCTGTGTGCCTGCAGTGGGGTGGGGTGCGAGGGGATCGGGGTTGGGGGCTTTGGGGTGGTGGTGTGTCCGGTGGGGTTGGTGTGTGATTTGGCGGGCCTGGGTAAAGGAAGAAGTTTAAGAGGAAGTGTCAGAGGCAGGTTGACTTGTTGAAGGAAAAGGATACTGAAATTGCAAACTTGAAAGCCCAGCTATCTTTGAAGGAAGCTAAAGATGAGGAGGCAATTCGTCTCAGTAGCCAAGTTGATGCTATTAAGGGCATAGAAGCTGTCTGGGTTGATGAGCTTAATGGTTTGAATGAACGGAACTCAGCCTTTGAGGAGGAGAAAAATGCTCTTGAACATATGCGGCACTTGAATCTGTGGATGCTATTAAAGTGACTAAGCTTGTGTCCTTGACTACTCAGACTGCCAAGCTTACTCAAGATTTATCTGAGTTGGGTTTATCTTGTGATGAATTAAGTGTTAAGGCTTCTTCATTTGAAGCTGAAAGGGATAGGCTCGTTGGCCAAGTATCTTTGCTAGAGCGTACATGTTCTGGGCTTCGCGATGAAGTGTTAGGTTATAAATTGTTTAAGGAGCAGATTGAGGCGGTTCAGGATGAGCAAGTCAAAGTCCTTAGTGATAAGGTGGCGGAATTAGACTCTGATATTATGGGAATGGCTCTTCACCTGGACAAGGAAGTTTATCCTCGTTTCTTGACTACCATAGCTAGAAGGAGGTGGATCCTTGGCCGCGACCTTAGGCTTGTAGTTATGAAATGCCTCCAATCTCCGGAGTATCTTGCTGCTTTGGGGGGAGCTATCGGTTGTGCCATTGACAAGGGTATGCAGGATGGGCTGTGGCAGGTATTGATCATGGGAAGGCTGGAAGGGGACTCGTTGATGTTGCTGCCTATAACCCTTTCGCAGAAGCCAATTATATTGTTGTTGTAAATGCCTTCCGTGCCGTGGATTTTCCTCTTCTTGCTCAACTAGAGTCCCAAAGGGATGCAACCATGGCTGATATTATGGGCCTACTACATTTGGATGGTCTTGCGGCCGAGACCCAGAGGCTGACCAATTACAGCCCTCTCCTGAGCAACTTATGCTTCCTATCCATCGACCGGAGGACCAGGTGGTTATTGGAGAGACTTTTTTGTATTTTTCTGTGGATGTAGTTCATGCTCGTGTTCGAAGGATTCGAGGAGATGTCGCGTCTCAACGCTTATCTATTACTGACATCATGGTTCCTCTTATTGAGTCGTTATCTGCTAAAAACCTAATTGGTGAGGCCAGCACGTTAGGTGTTCCGGCAGTTGTTGTCGCTACTACTGCCTTAACTACTTTTGTTCAAGCCAGTTCTGTTTCGCCCATACCAGTGTCTGATCATGAGGTGGCAGATACGAAGGCTCAGGCCGAAGCCTCTTCTTCCCCCAATATCATATTTGAGCAGGAGACCTTGGAGACTTCGTCGGAGAACCCTGCGATCTAGTTGAGCCTGCTACTTACAGTGGTGCTTCCTACTTGTAGGAATATCTTTTTGTTGTGTTGTTGTTTCTACCGTGGCCGTATATGGCCCTTTTGTTGCGGTTGTTTGTACTTGAACAATTTTGATTATGACCATTGTATAATACTTAACAATTTGTGTCTTGTTAGTATTTTTGTGTTGCTATCTTTTAATATCGCGGTTATACGTTTGCAGTGATAGTCTTAGTTGAATATTTGTGGTTATCCTTTCGGTACTGGGCTTGCAAACCTCTTATGTACATGAGTTAATTGTTAGGCTGCTCATCCTTGTATTATGCGGAATAATAACTTTATTCATGGGTTTGTGCCCCTTTTCGTGCGCGTCTTGCCAATCATATAATGTAAATAACTTTGCAAAGTAAAAGAAAAAATGAAGTTTTAAATAAGTTTGTGAAGGTAGCTAGGCTTCACATTTCATTCATTAAATTAATTATAAGACATTACATGAGAGAACAGAAATTCAAATACTGTCCCCCTCCACTGTAAAACATGCGTGGGTAGGGTGCTTACATTTCATGCACGTAACATTTTTTAAGATTGCGTATATTCCAAGTTCGCAGAAGGAGCTCTCCATTGTGGTCCCTGAGCTTGTATGCTCCTTTTCCTAGTGCTTCCGTTACTTCATACTGTCCTTCCCACTTAGGGCCAAGCTTTCCGCTGTCTTTTGCATGGTTGGCATCATTGTTCTGATATACAAGGTCTCCTGGCTTGAAACTTGTGTTGCGAACTTTGGAGTTGTAATATTTTTTCATCTTTGCCTTGCTTCTCGCTTCGCGGATTGCTGCTTGCTCCCTTATTTATTCCAAAAGATCAAGATTGATTTCCAAAGCTTCATCATTCTGCACCATGTCTATTTCCGCTATCCTCAAGGTAGGCATGTCAATTTATGCTGGAATTACTGCTTCCGTTCTGTATGTAAGTGAGAACGGTGTTTCTCCATTGCTTGACTTGATCATGGTACGGTGTTCCCATAAGACATGTGGAACTTCTTCAATCCAATCCTTGCTTATTTCATCCAGTCGTGCCTTTATTAACGGAGGCAAAGCGCTGGTGGATGCATAACTTTTTACACCGATCTTTGAATGGTTGTCCCTGAATTACTTTTTGTTATCATATATTATTTCCCCTGGTAGGCCGAACCTACAGACTATGTTATCCCATACAAACTTTTTGATCTGAGTACCCATTTTTGTTGCGACAGGCTTTGTTTCAATCCACTTTGTAAAATAGTCAATTGCTACTATTAGGAATTTGACCTTGCCAGGTCCTTCCGGGAAAGGTCCGGCTATGTCAATTCCCCATTTGTAGAATAGCCACAGGGACATGATGGGAGTCAGTTTTTGTTGTGGGTTTCTTGGCACGAGGCAGTGAACTTGGTAATCTTGACATTCTCGAATCATCTTTCTTGCATCCACATGCATTGTTGACCAGTAGTATCCCTTCCGTATGGCTTTTGCTACCACAAATCTTGTTCAGGCATGCATACTGCAATACCCCTCATGGATTTACCTCAAAACATAATTTGCTTGTAATGGCCTAACGCACCGCAACCATGGTCCAAGATAGGATTTCTTGTTCAGAACTCTGTTGATTACAGTGTACCGTCTTGACTTGCGCCGCATGACCCTTGCCTTTTCTTTTTTCGTAGGGAGTGTTTCTTCCGTGAGGCATTCATAGATTGGAGTCATCCATGTGTCTCCTTCTTCTTCCACGATTGTTAACACTTCTACTTCATTTATGGATTTTTCGTTGAGCTCTTCTATTAAGACCTGCTTAGTTAGGTGAGCGAAGCTGGTGGACACAATTTTGCTTATAGCGTCAGCCTTTTTGTTTTTACTCCTGGGTAACTGTTTGATTGAGAACTTTTTGAAACTGCTAGCGAGTGTTTTCACTTTCTCTAGGTATTATATCATGCCTGTTTCTTTTGCTATGTAAGATCTGTTGACTTGATTAGCCACTAGCCGTGAATCCACATTTGCTTGAAGGTTTTTATACCCATTTGCTTCGTGATTCTGAGACCGGCTATTAAAGCTTCGTACTCGGCTTCATTGTTGGTTGCGTCAAACCTGAATCTCATAGCGTAAGTGGATTTTGTTCCTTTCGGGTTTGTAAGTATTAGTCCAGCTCCGGAACCATCTGTGTAGGATGACCCGTCCGTGAATAATGTCCATGGGTCCGGAAGTTCTTCTTCAGCTTCCGTGGTCGTGACTAGGGAGTCATCCTCCGGACGTTCCACTATGAAGTCTGCCAAGATTTGTCCTTTTACTGATGTTCTTGGCCTGTACTGTATGTCATATTCCCCTAGCTCAATCGTTGCACTAGTTGTGAATTGCAATAGTTGTGAATTATCAATCGTTGATTACTTTTTGAATACACCATCACTAGCAGATCAACTGATGTGTTGGGGGTATGTCAAATTGGGTCCTAACCTTAGGAAATTAATTGTTTATTTAAATAAACATGGGTAATTAATTTTCTTCAAGGAGTATTATCGAAAATACTAAACACTTGAACTTTTTATGTTTTTGTAGATGGCATTACCTGTTCAAAACATAAACCATTCGGCTTTCAGGTCGATGTTTGAAAAAGAAAAACTTTCTGGTAATAATTTCAATGACTGGTTTGCTCGACTTAAGTTAGTCTTGAGAGTCGAGAAGAAAATGCATGTCATTGAACAACCTTTACCTCCTGCTCCTGAGCCTGTTGCTGAACCAGATATTGTGGCTCAGTGGACAGCTCTATATGATGCTCATACTGAGATTGCTTGTCTTATGCTTGGGAGTATGACCCCTGAACTACATAGACAGTTTGAATTGTACTATCCGTTTGATATGATTCAGGAGCTTAGATCTATGTTTGAGAAACAAGCTGGAGTGGAGAAGTTTGACTTAATCCAATCTTTCCATGCTTGCAAACAAGAGGAGGGTAAACCGGTTGCTGACTATGTCCTTAAGATGAAAGGATATGTGGAGAAACTGGAACGTCTTGGTTATGTACTACCACAAGATATCACAGTTGGCTTAATTCTTAATGGCCTTACTAAAGATTTTGTGGGATTTGTAAGAAATTACAATATGATGCAAAAACATGGGAAGACAATTGGTAAAATTCATGCTATGCTTATTGAGTATGAGAAGGGTTTACCTAAAAAGGCTGAAACACCACAAGTAATGATGATTAATGGTGGTAAAATCCAGAAGGCCAATAAGAAATCGCTTAATGCAAAATGCAATAATAAGGTTAAAGGAAAGGGAAAGGATAAGAAGGTTTATATCCCTAAGCCTAAAAACCCTAAGCCTACTGCTATGGAGCGCCCAACTAAGGATGATGCCTGCCACCACTGTAAGGAGGTAGGACATTGGAAAAGGAATTGTCCTGTTTATCTTGCTGAGTTGTTGAAGAAAAAGAAGCAAGTTGTCTCTGCCAGTTCTTCAGGTATCTTCACAATAGAATTATTTTCTATCCCTAATAATAACTCCTGGGTGTATGACACTAGTTGTGGTACACACATTTGTATCATAAAACAGGGATTTAGGATTGAAAGAAAGCTGAAACAAGGAGCTCTTTACTTGTACGTGGGCAATGGAGTTCGTGCACAAGTAGAAGCCATTGGAAGTTTTGACTTAGTTTTGCCTAATAGCCTTGTGATTTGTTTAGACAATTGTCATTATGCAACCTAACATAAACTAGAGGTTTGTTCAGTTTCTTGTTTGGTTGACAAAATATGTATTTGTACAATTTTTTAACGGATTTAGGAATTTCATGTTTCAAAGAATGATGTTCTTTTATTTTAATGTTAATGCTCGTAATGGTAATTATATGGAAATTGATATGCATAATCTTGTACCAAAAGTTTAATTCAATTTAAATGTAAGCAACAAGATAGTCAAGTGTTAACATGGACTCTACTTTATCTAGGCACAATCGTCTTGCTCTAAAAAACAAGAAGCGTATTAAAAGCACTGTAACAATAATGGTCTGTTTACAATCAACCGGATGATGAATCCTTTTGATAAATGTAAATCTTTGTTTATCTGGCAAGAGACAAAGAAACCTTTTCCTCATAGATAACGAAAGGGCAAATGATCTTCTTGGAATAAATACATACTGATGTATGTGGTCCACTTAGATATGTATCAAGACAAGGTGCTAGCTAGTTCATTACATTCACTGATGATTATAGTCGTTATGGTAGTTTATCTTCTTAAACATAAACAAAACACGAGGTCTTTGAAACGTTCAAAGTGTTTAAGAATGAAGATGAAAAACACTCGGAAGACCATTAAGAGCAATACGAACAATCGGACGTGGCGAAATACATTAGCCAAGAAGTTTAAAAGATTATCTAAAACTCATGGGAATTGGTCAACAACTTACCTCCTCCATACACACCACAACATAATGGCAGTTTCTGAGAGGATAAACTGACTTTGTTAGATATGGTCGATCTAAGATGAATCTTACAACTCTAATCTACCTTTATCCTTTTGGGATTATGCTCTAGATCAGCAACACGCATTCCTCAATATGTTCCCAACAAAGAAGGTAATATGACACCATATGAACTGTGAATGGAAAAGTTGCAACTTGTCTTACTTAAAGGTCTGAGTATGTGAGGCTCATTAAGAGAGATAACGCCTAACACACGCCGAACAAATATATGTTAAGTGTATCTTCATAAGGAATACCCAAAAGGAAATGATGGGTACTAATTTTCTACTTCCCACCTGAAAACAAAATTGTAGTTGCAAAAGTAAATGCAGATTCTTTAAGAAACGTCTCATAAGTCAAGAAAATCATGGAGGGCGGATATGAAATTTTCCCCTTTTTTGAAGAAATTCAAGAAGAAAAAGATACAACACCTTCTGAAATCACTAGCAACATTCCTCAAGAAGTGGAGGGTTTTGAACCACCACAAGAGGAAGTGATTCCGATTCGTAGATCCAAAAGGACACATCAAGCTCCAAACCGCTTATGTCTAAATGTAGAGGTGGAGGAGCATAGTTTAGGGGATCTTGGAGAGCCCGCTAACTATAAAGCTGCTATGTTAGATCTTGAATCTAAAAGGTGGGTCGATGCTATAAATGCGGAAATGTAATCCATGATAGACAATACGGTATGGGTCTTGGTCGATCTTCCTCCTAATTGTAAGACCGTTGAGAGCAAGTGTATTTTTAAGAAAAAGACTGACATGGATGGCAATGTACACATCTATAAAGCTCGTCTTGTGGCAAAGAGTTATACTCAAACCTATATGGTTGATTATGAAGAAACGTTCTCACTCGTAGCTGACATTAGAGCTATTAGAATTCTCATATCTATAGCGGCATTCTATGATTATGAGATAGGCAAATGGATGTCAAAACAGCCTTCTTAAATGGTTATCTTGATGAAGACATCTATATGGTATAACCTGAAGGTTTTGTTGATCCTAAACATCCTAGAAAAGTATGCAAGCTACAAAGATCCATTTATGGACTTAAGCAAGCATCAAGAAGCTGGAATAAAAGATTTGATGAGGAAATAAAAAAGGTTTGGTTTTGATCAAAATCTTGATGAGCCATGTGTATATCAAAAGGCTAGTAGGAGTAATGTTACATTCCTCATCTTATATGTAGGATGGACATAATAATGCAAGGCAATCACATTCCAAGTTTACAATAGTGTAAAGAATTAATCTTGAAAAGTGTTTTTCTATGAAAGATATTAGGGAAGTGGTTATTTTATTCGATGAATCAAATCCTATATAAGATAGATCGAAAGCGATTATATGGACTTAGTCAAAAAATGCTTACAATGATAAAAAAATCTATAAAGAAGATATAAGATGGATAATTCCAAACGTAGTACCATACCCATGCAAGAAAGACTTGACTTGAACAAATCACAAGGTGCTCAAACGCCTAAAGAGGTGAATCGCATGAAAAATGTACCTTATGCTTCGGCTGTAGGATCCATTATGTATGCGGTTAGATGCATAAGACCTGATGTTGCGTTCGCATAAAATTTAACAATCTAGTTTCAACAGAATCCAGGTAAACTTCAATAGATTGCTATGAAAAACATTCTTAAGTAATTAAGAAATACTAAAGATAAGTTCTTGGTTTATGGTGGAAATCCTAGCACAAAACTTAGAGTTGAATGTTATTGCGATGCTAGATTCGAAACTGATAGAGATGACACGAAGTCTCTGACAAGATATGTCTTCGTTTTGAATGGAGGCGCAGTGGATTGGAAGAGCTCTACGCAAAGTACCATTGCAATGTCTGCTACAGAATCTGAATACATAGCTGCTTCAGAAGCTGCCATGGAAGCTGTTTGGATTAGGAAGTTTATCTCAGGGCTAGGTATAGTACCAACAATAAATGAACCTTTGAATATGTACTGCGACAATTCAACTGCAATTCATTATGCTAATGAACCGGGGGTTCAGAGTGGCGCCAGACACTATCATAGAAGATATCATTATGTTCGCGAGTGTGTTGAACAGGGCGAAATAAGGATACTTAAAGTTCACAAAGATAATAATCTAGCAGATCCTTTTACAAAGGCTTTATCAAATAGGAAGCTTGCTCAACATGCTAGGAGCATGGGGCTTCGTCCTGCTAGTAGTTTCATGTAGATATGTGTTTTAGTATTTGGATAAGGGATGTTAAAACAATTTTATTTTATGATAATGTATAACAACCCGTAAATTTTCATCAATGTAAATATCCATCTATTAAGTTAGATGCAATGTACTATCTATCTATTATATATGAACCACCTTTTTCAGGGAAATTTTTCGCTTTATTACATTACTTGCATCTCAATATGCAACATAGCTTGCATATCTAAAGTTAACGAGCTCACGCAACCTATCTATGACAATCCTATCTTCATTTATGTCAAGCAAACATCATAATATGTCAAGTCAATATCATAATATGATTATTACAAAGTACATTACTCATATAATGTACCAATTGCAACGTTATATCAAAACAGGCTTTAAACCATTATCATATGCCTCTAAACCCTAATTCCATGAAAAGTTAACATCTAAATTAAATACACAAGCTACTAAAGCATATGTACAAGTAATATAACATCCCATTTGAAATATAAACTTCCTCTAAGTCAAAGTACAAGTCTTTAAAAGCTCAATGTACAAGTCATTAAGCATGACATCCAAAATAGCCGTTTTACCTCCGTTTTCATTCTAATTTCTTCACCACCACTTTTATTCAAGCTACTACACTCAATATACAATGTGTAAAACCTAATTATTCTACTCATAAGCTCTCATACATATTTTTACACTCAAAACCCTAATTCAAAACCTAGAAACCCTAACCCGAGCAAAATACTAAACCATGACCCGTTTCTTGATTTTTATCCATTGTAAACCCAAACCATTACTCAAATAAGTTGTAATAACTTAATTTACAACATTATCAATCATACTCTATCATCATTTCATCATTTTACTTCAAATGTATGCGAATTAAATCCAAGAAACCCTAATATGAACTTTTGACCCGTTTACTCGTTTTTGCCCATTTTTAACCCAAACCACCTATCAATTCTTATTAATAATCCTTAATACAAGTCTTAGGATCATTAATACATGCTTATAACTCAAATGTACACGAAATGCAAAGCTAAAAACCCTAAACGAGCCATAAGGAACCCGCGACCCTATTCTTTGCATTTTGACCCATTTTGAAAGTTATTCTTGCAACCAAGCACCTCAATGACCATGCTACTTCTCTTCTAAGCAGCTTACAAGCATCTCACACAAATATCTACTCCATTCTTGGTCTTAAAATGAGCCACATCACCCCTTTTTCTCTCTTGTTTACCCGCGGCATCACAAGAACAAACCACAACCCTTAAGCTAGTTTCTAGCTCTAGCAACTCATCACATAGCTTCTACACATCACCCTCTAGCCCTCATACATGTCCAAACCTGGCCTTAAAGCTTCCTTGGTCACCAAGGGGGATTTCGACTATAAATAGGGACATAAACTCTTCATTCTAACTCATCCCCCACTTCCTCCTCTATAACCCTTAATAGCAGCAATCCTTTGCTCAAAGAAGATCCTAAGGAGTGTCTAAGAAGTCTCAAGAACAGAATTAAGCAAAAGAACCCAAGAAAAGACGCCGCGGAGCATTATTCTCAGAGGCGTACGTAGTCTAAAAGCCCGAATTCAACCCGTTTTCACAGCAATAAGCTCAACCCGTTCTATGATCTTCATACCCTGCTACTACACTCTTATCTCAAGTCATATGCACCTAAACAAGCTCTTGTTAAACCTTCTAATACTCACATCTCATACTCATTACATCCATTTTGAATCCAAAACGCCACACCCAAGACCCTAATGTTCAAGTTTTTACTTAGTCTATAAGCTAAACTTGTAAACTATTGTTATAATCTATCCTAATAAGCTTGTCAAACATTATAATAAGTATTTTATTATGTTTTTAAAGAATTTGAATTTAAAACCCGAGAGTTTTCATTTTGAAACCCTAATTTGACCCGTTTTGATTTCTGCTTACGAAAATGGTTGAATTAAAAAACTTTCGTTACGATAACCTTCATATTTTAGCTTAATCTAATAAGATAGTAACCTGCAAATATCTTTTGAATGTTAAAATAAGCTGTGCATTGCCATTCAGAGTGTTTTGAGCGAATGTATTATCCAAGCATGGGGTATAGTATCGCTACTTCTCTGAACTCTCCTATACTAAAGGGACTGAATATGCATTTTATCAAAGTTATGAAACAATAGGGTCTATAACACTTTCACAAGTACGAGGTTTACTATGTATTCTTTTTAAACAAGAAGGACAAACCTATACATGTGCAAACCCCAAGGGTAAAACTTTTCACACCATTATTCATTTCTTATCGAGACTAAAAGTTAACATTTTTTAAAAAGTAATAAAAACATGTTCAAAAGCATTAGCAAGACAATAAACTTTAATTAAGTCGCTTATCATGCATATCAAATGGCCAGATATTAAGCAGAAAACGCATAAAACCAATTATATGCGATATCACAATACTAGGCGGAGACTGTCATATAAGAGGTTTCACTCTTGGTATTACGTTCTAAACTGATTGTTACGTTTACGATTTTAAAGTGCCGGAGCGACGCGAGCCATACGCACGAGAATACTGATAAGACCTCTGAAATTATGAATGGCCCTAGACAGGTGATACAATACTCCATACAATTCAATCAAAGATGAACATATACATCTATAATATAAAAACCTATCAATCAAACTACACTATGACAAATAACACCCACAGCGACTTGAACTTGTGACTAAGCCGTTACAACTCTCATTCCATATACCTTTGCTATCACTCAGATTTCCCTATACTGTTAAGGTGAGTTCATAGCCTCGCATTTCAATATTTCAAATGTTTTATAAACCCGCGAGGGGGATACATGCTATAAACCATGAATGCAATTGTTTTCTGTATGATATTTCAATTTATTATTGCCTAAGTAACTGCTTTGCCTTTAAGTCCCCAATATCATGAACCATTAATTACTTTACGGAGTAAGCGCTAATGTTGTGAATAGATCTATTTGGGTTGGACTCCCCGTTGGTGTACCTAGTCATACCGGTAACCAATTACACACCATTAGAATATAATTGCGGGTGTTTTGGCAAAGGCACCCGTTGGGGCTATAACGTATCAAACATATCTCAAGGCTTCGGATTCATGAGCTAATGGCAATAATATTTGTTTTATAACGGGTGTAACAACGTAACCCAATATCGAATTTGCATTTAAATTATTTAACTTAAACCTATGAATATCACTCAACTTTTGTGTTGACTTTTTAGCATGTTTTATCTTAGGTAACTAAGCAACCTGTGACACGGAGTGGCGAGGACTTGAAGATGGCAAAATCGTTATCATTCAAACTTTGTATTTTAGATTTTAGGACCTCTCGTTTGTAAAAACTCTGAAGAAATAATGAATGATAACTAAATTTTCAAAAATGACTCTTTTTGATTCGTTTTCTATGATTATGACTGTTGTACCTTGAAGTAATACCCCAGATTAGCTTCCGCTGCTATATGTAAAAATGGGGGTGTTACATAATGATACGTTGGTATTTTTGTTATTTTATATTATAAATTATGTCCTATATTTGCATGTTTAAATCCATGAATAATAAATGTATTATTCTAAATTAATCCGTTGTCAATTAACAATATGGGAATATTGTTAAAATAAGACAATTATGAGTGATTGGTGATATTGGAGATATTAAAGATGAGTCCACCAAACTCACATGATATTCATAAGATGAATATTAGATTTCCCCGCCACAAGAACATCACTTTATGGATCGACATCATGAAGTGAATCTTGTACGTGATTTTATTTACATAAATCCTTAGACTCGAGACGCAAGTAGGTTTAACATATGTGGATATCCCTTCTTGATATAGTTTAAGTTGTCCTGAATAAGGTAACTAATAAGGGCTATGTCAGAATGGTTTATGCCATATGATGACTAGACACTTGTAGTCAATATAGAATTTGTTCCTTCAAATTGTTGAAGAAGATACCACTGGGCCCCTCATAGAAATAATCAGATGTGTGTATGGCCGTACCTAAAAACTCATGTAGATATGTCTCATTGATTTTCAGTAATCTTGATTACTTCATATATGAGAAACAGAATCGTTAAATATGGAATGACATTGATCCATATCCAATTTGACAATGGTATCAGAAACAAAGGGATTGTAAATTCATAAATTATTTATTCATACCCTGTGAAACCATACTCGAATATTTCAGGAGCATTGGCGTGTTGCTAGACGCTTACCAATGTTATTATATTATTTACATGTCCAAGTGGGAGCTGTTGGAATATGTCCATCGTAAATAATATATGTCCGAATTATTTATTCGAGCCTAAGGGGACGCACACGTTAATATGTAGAACAACGAATAAATATATTAAAGTAATATATTAAGTGATTATATAAAACGATTATAAGAAATATTAGTTTATGTTTAAAAGTTAAACGTGAAGGACTAATATGCAAAACCAGGAAAAAGGAAGGGTCCGGTTTACCCCTCCTTGTTGTAGTCGGCCGAGAATTCCACTCCTAGTGGAGGTGGGGTTTGTTACTTGTTCACCAAGTAATATAGGCTATATAAGGAGGATTAGGGATTCATTATTGTGTGTGTTTTAGAAAATCAATAACCCTAAATCCTCCTTGTGCCTCTCTCTTGCTCGTCGACCTCCAAAACCCAAGTAAGGGTTTTGGTTTCCTCCTCCCTTGGAGTACGACCGAACCAAGCAAACCTTGGGGTTTCGGCTTGGTGTTTAATGACTACAAAGGCGGGTTTTTTGCTTTCTTTGTTCCTGTGTTGATTGATTCAAGAAAGAAGATAATCGTTTGCTAATCACTACTAGTACTAGCATACTTCGTTGTTTGCTAAGAACGTATTGTGTGTGTAAACTTAGAGAGATCTTGCTTTAGATCTTGGAGGGTTTTTGCATGTGACGTTATACACACGCGTATATAGAAGACGGTGTTAACGGTTACCTTTAAGCGGTGTATCGTTTCGTGCTAAAAGGTATACATCTTCTATCCTTGTTAATTAATGTGTTATACATGTGATCTTTAATTCCGCTGCGTACTCGTGTTAATTAATTGGTTAATTGGATCATAAAACCCAACAATTTCTCCCTAAGATCTGGTAATGCCCATTTGTCAAACAAAAGAAGAATTTGACAAATTTTATGATTTGGTCGATAAAACCCGTGCTATTCGTGATGGTACATCAATTCAAAAGCTCTTTCTCTCCTATTCTGTGGGCTGTGATTATGATCGTGTTCATCATTGGATTTGCATTGATGTTAAGTGTAAAGTTGAGATACTTGTGCTTAAGTTTCCAAATCGTGATCATCAGTACTCTATACGCACGGTTAACTTTTGTTAGGATTTGTTTAAGACTTGTAACTCGCTCGTTGAGTTAACTTTGAAAGGGGCTTTTGAGTAGAATGTGCCTAAAGCTGACGTCCTATTTCCGCGTTTGAAGAAAATCAGTTTGATACATACTACTCTTCATTTGAGTTGGATGTCATTAAAGAATCTCATTATGGGTTGCCCTGTTTTAGAAGAATTGTCTGTGAAGGACTACGCGCCGCGCCTACTCTTAACTTGAGTAAACTTAGGGATTCTTCTTTAAAGAGATTAAAGATATGTTGTCGGAAATTCTTAAAGTTTGGAGCCGTGATTCATGACTACCATTACATGCAGGACTATTGTATCTTCCCACCCCACATTCCAGCGAAGCCGTTGTCTTTTGTTGAAGTTTACCATATCAAAAACCTTCTTGTATGAACTTGATATAACTTTCCCTTTATATCTCTAACTACTTGCAAGTGAGTTTAGTATATTGTCGTTCAAAACAACTCAGTGAATTTCAAGTCAAGTTATATCATGGTTGTTTCAAGTAGTTTATGTTAGTTTCGGGGTTTGAAAAAGATGGTTTTATGATGACGTATTCCGTACTACTACTTATTACTTCAAGGCGAGTTCTCTATGTCCTTAAAGCAATTTCGCCCCTACCGTTCTTTCGAACAATCGTGTTTCTCCGGGTTAACTGCGAATTTGTCTCCAATGATACACTGAAGCAACGTATGTGCAATTATCAACACTAACACGAAGTGGTGTAATCGCGGATGAACTACTGTGTTTATCGAGGATTTTAAGACAATATAAATAATAATTCTATAGCACTATTATTTATACCAATCGGGTATACTAAAAGAGAGGGTTTGTATGTGTTTTTCGTGTGTTTTGGATGATAAAAAAACGCAGAAAGAACCCAATATTTATAGGTAATCTCGTGTCCTCAGTAAAAATATGTCCACATTGGATCACAAAAAGGTGATATTATGTCGGTTTAGGACGACTTATGACAGAAAAAAAGGTCACTAATCTTTATTGCCCAGAAACATTCGGATGCTTCAGTCACAAAACACCCCTATCAACATAGTCTATACTGGCCATCCCCTACTCTCCCACCCTCCTATCTCGCCCCCCCCGGGACCCCCCCCCCTTTTTCGAATTGACGCGTCTTCTCTATAATAAATTTAATTAGCGACGGTTTTGTGACAGAAAAAACTGTCGCTAATAACAAATTCGTGGATCAAAACCAAAACACAACAAAACTCTTTATTTTCTTCCTAAGACTTGACCCAAAATGACTTATGTTTGTTTTGAAAATAATTACCACCACACAATCCCCCCCATTTTTCACAATAGACCAAAATTTTAAAAACGAACGCATAAGACCCCTAACCCGATTCAGAAATCCCCAGGGGTGTTATGCATAAGTAAAGATGGAATATTACACCTTGAATCTTTACGTAGTGAAAGCGCTCAAGCTTAACTAGGGTAAGAGTGGTTGAACCAAAGTCATTGAACCATCTTCCTTTATATGTTAAACGGAAACGCTTCACGCATATCCTTCCTCTCGTTCATTCAATCCATTTGTATGCCGACCCTTTAACTGGCCATGGGTCTTATCTTGGTTTCTCAGAATGCTTTAGAGCCAAGCCCTTGAACTCATAGGAAGCGGCCTCACTTCCATATTCAGATAGGTGGACCTTATCAAGACTGTTCCCGTAACTTAAAACAATCCAACACAATTTGTGTTATAAGTCCATTAAGAACATTGTTCAACCTTTAACTACATTACGGTTCCAAGTTCTACTAACCCCTGGGATGGTATTTTCTAAATCTTGTAGAACTTCAGTCACGTTCGGATGATGTACTTTTACTTCTCAAGAGACTTGGTGAATAACCAAGCGTCAAGACAAGGTTCCATCAAAGGTTGACTACTTGTACATTGCATGAGTTTTCATCCCTTCGAAGTATTTTTCAAATTAGTTTTCTTGGTAGTCCTTTTGTGAAAGGATCTGCTAAGTTCTTACTAGATCGTAAGAAACTAACGGTGATCACCCCATCATTTATCAACTGATTGAGTTGTCCGTGTCTAAGTCCAATATGCCTGGACTTACCATTGTACTACATTGATTGTAACGCTTCTTGGATAGGTAAGGTTTGACTATCACAAATGCACAAGATTGGCGGACCATAGGTTTCGGCCATACGGGAATTAAATAACCAAGTCTCATAGCCATTCTGCTTCTTTGCAGCATGACTCCAATGCCACAAACTCTGCTGCCATAGAAGAGTCTGTTAAACAGCACTGTTTCTTTGATCCCCAAAACACTGCACCTCCACCAAGAGTGAATATCCATCTGCTCGTGGATGCGTAGTCTTCTTGATCAGTTATCCAAAAGGATCTCCGCTGTATTCCGAACCATAATCCGTGGTTTTCTTCCAGTATTTAAATACTCGATTTACAGCATCCCAATGTTCCTTGCCAGGACTACTAGTATGCCTACTTAATCTTCCTAGGGCATAAGCAATATCAGGTCTAGTACATGTCATGGCGTACATAAGATTACCAATAACCTTAGCGTACTTATTTTGTGCCAAGTATCTACCAGTATAGTAAGTTAAATTTAAAAACAATAAATTTCTTACTTGTTGAAGCGTTCCTCGAGAGCTTTCCAAAGTTCCCTAGCAGTGGGATAGTTTTGATATACGTCCAAGAGTGGATCTGGCATAGCATTGAGGATGTGGCCACGTCGAATGAAATCGTCATTTCCGAACTTGAGACATTCACGGGATTCAACCAAGGTTTCTTTTGCCAACAGTTGAAGCTTCCACCATCAAAAGGTCTAACTTCACGATGTCAGTTGACATTTGTATCAAATTATTGGACGCCATCTTTGATTCGAAAATTGCTTTAAGATTGTTAGTTCCAGGGTTTAAAAAAGATGGTTTTATGATGACGTATTTCGTACTACTACTTATTACTTCAAGGCGAGTTCTCTCTGTCCTTAAAGCAATTTCGCCGTTCCGGGTTACCGACGAATTGTCTCCCAAGATACAATGAAGCAACGTATGTAGCAATTATCAACACTACACGAAGTGGTGATAATCCGGATGAACTACTGAGTTATCGAGGATTTCAAGACACTATAAATAATAATTCTATAGCACTATTATTTATAGCAATCGGGTATACTAAAATAGAGGGTTTGTATGTGTTTTTCGTGTGTTTTGGATGATAAAAAAACGCAGAAAGAACCCAATATTTATAGGCAATCTCGTGACCATTCAAATAGTCACATTGGTTCACAAAAAAGGTGCTATTAGTGACGGTTTAGCGACGACTTAGTGACAGAAAAAGCGTCACTAATATTTATTGCCAGAAACAGTCGCGATGCTTCAGTCACAAACACCCTATCAACAGATCTAACCGCCACCTTTTCGAATTGACGCGTCTTCTCTATAATAAATTTAATTAGCGACGGTTTTGTGACAGAAAAAACTGTCGCTAATAACAAATTCGTGGTTCAAAACCAAAACACAACAAAACTCTATATTTTCTTCCTAAGACTTGACCCAAAATGACTTATGTTTGTTTTGAAAATAATTACCCAACGGTTTATTGGTGTTTGAATAGCTGTTTCATAAGAGTGGCCGGTAAGTGACTTACTCTCCTCGCAAAGTCATAAGCATAGTAATATCAACATTGGATCTTTTGAAGACCTGTTGTTGGAAATAAGCAGTCCTTTGTTCACCCAAAAAGAAGCTAGCGTCTGTAGTGCGGTCGCTAAGTATGTATTTATCTTTAGAGAAATCACGCCATTAAAGTTTGTATATTTTAAGAGTTGGTTTGATGCCCACTTTCTGTCAAATGATTATGCTTTATTTAAACAAAAATTTGTACCATATATGTGTTAGCTGTTAGATTCCTCCCTTAATCCCCACTAAACAACACCTATAAAAGCCAATAAACCCACACTTCCACTCATACAAACTATATAAACCTATCTTTCTCTACAAGTAAACACACACAAAATATACTCACTAATGGAAAATGTCAAGCTAGCCACTGCCCTCACCATAACAATGATTGTCTTCATAGCATTCACCAGTTCCGGAACCATGGCTCAGGAGTTTGGGGCAGCACCTGCACCTTCTCCGTCAATGGAGAGTACAGGAATGGCGTTGCAAGTCCCTGCATTACTTGCAACTGTTGTTTCTTGCCTGGCTTACCTCTTCTAAAGCTCGGTTCATTGTTTTTTCAAGCATCTAATTTCTTATCACAACTTTTGCTCTCTTTATGAATTTGACATTTCAAGCTTGTAGCGTATAATTCTTCATTTGTAACCGAGTTCATTTTAACATGAAATGATGAAGATTTTACAGTTTTTGTGGTTTTTACGTATACATCATGAACTTAACCTGCAATAAATATAATTAATCAAGCCATAACTTAGCCATTTACATAATAGCTAGTAAGCTTTATCTTCATTCAAGAAATAAATATAGCGAATGTCATGTTGTTAAACCTAACAAAAGGAATATGTGCGTGTGCATCAATAGATAAACCAACTTCACTGCTGAAGCATTTTCTTTTTGTTTTATATACTTATAGGCAAGTTTCAGGTGAAATTTTGAAGAATATTTTGTGCATTTTATAGTAGAAACTAATCATATTACCATGAAAATTCAGAACCTTCATCTTCTAGACATAGAGGGAGTATTATCGTTTTTATTAAAAATACCAACATGTAGATATTTTGTTCTAGACAGCAAATATATACAAACAAAAAAAGAAAATAAATGATACAAAGATTCAACGAAACAATCAAACGAAAGAAACAAAAGACAATACATTACCGTAACAAAAGCTGGCTTAGATTCGCGAAACCAACAATGGTCCAAATAGTACAAGGAAAGTGTATTTTACGGACACTAGGACAGGCCTTTTAATGAGACAAAAGAAGTGTTAGTTTATTAAATTTACAAAAACTTAATTATTAGAAGAGTAGTAAAATTCCTGCTTTTTACTGCCTTTCAAAAAAACTATTTGCTTTTACCACACTTTCTGCCATTTGTAGATAAAAGGTATTAACTCTTTTATGTATAGCAAATCATTTGGTCGTTGTTAGTGATGAAACCATGGATTCATGGATGATTACAGTGAAAATTACTAAAAAAAGTGCAAAAATTGTTGAATCGTCACTCAAAGGAGTCAACGCATAAACAAAGAAATTAGTGCTCAATAGTACATTATAACATAAGATTATGTGAATGCTCGTAGAGCAGTAAAAGGAGAGTAAAAACCAATGTACAACTAATCCTTCACTCCTTTAATTCTATTAATAAAGCGAACTTTGTATATTCAAAATCTGCATCAACGTTACACTTTGTGATTCTAAATGTTGTCAGTAGTACCTTACTATTGATTCTTTTTAAAAGAAAAACTTTTACCAGAAAGGTTCACATCAAAAAATGCACTTCACTTGACTCGATTCGGGATTGTATTATTATTTATCACACAAATAAAATAAGATGATATACAAAGAGTAAAGCATGAAGCCATCAAGGTGTGTGAATTTCTCCAGCCTTACAGACAGTGGCAAATTAAGGCTGCGTTCCTGAGTTTTATTTTTGAAAGAAGAGGAAAGAAGTGCGAAGAAAACAAAATAAATTCGTGTTCCAGAGTTTTTTTCGGAGAGAGGAGAAAAGAAGAGGAGAGTAAATTTGGCTAAACTTCTCTCCAAAACTTTCTTCCCAAAAGTGGGATGATTTGTAGAGAAGTTATATTAGGAAGCTTTTAATAAATATAATTACTTAAATGGCCTTATAAAAAACATAACTTTTATATATAATTAAGGGTATAATCGTAAAATCAACACTTATCACTTCTTTTCTCTTTTAACTCGAGAACATGGTACAAAAAATTAAATTTCATTCATCGCCTCTTCTTTTCTGCCCATTTTTAACTCTTCTCTTCTCTTCTTTCATTTTAAAAACTTAAGAACAGAGTGTAAGAGTTTGCTATGATGCCCACTTTCTTCAAATGATTATGCCTTCGCTACGAAAATAATATTTAACATGTGATTAGCTGTTAGATTCCTTCAGTGATCCCACTAATTCACTGAACAACTGCTATAAAAGCCTTTAATCCCACAGCCCTTACTTCCCACTAATACAAACCACAAAAACCAATCTTTCTCTACAAGTAAACAAACACACAAAAAACACTCATTGCAATGGAAAGTGTCAAGCTAGCCACTGCCCTTCACCATAACAATGATAGTCTTCATGGCATTCCCCAGTTCTGGAACCATGGCTCAGGAGTTTGCGGCTGCACCTGCACCTTCTCCGTCAATGGAGAGCGCTGGAATGGCATTGTAAGTGCCTACTGCACTTGCAGGCATTGTGTCTTTGGTTGCTTACCTCTTCTAAAGCTCGATATGTAGTCTTTCTCAAGCATCTAATTCTTATTTACAATTTTATGTTCACTTATGAAAATGACAATCAAGCTTGTACAATGAGAGTAATAAATCTTCATTTGTAACCGAGTTCTTTTTAACATGAAATGATGAAGATTTTACAGTTTTTGTGGTTTTTACATATAAATCATGAACTTAACCTGCAATAAATTAATCAAGCCTTAATTTAGCCATTCACATACTAGTAAGCTAAACTATCTTCCTTCAAGAAATAAATATAGAAACTTTTTTTTTGAACGGCATTTTATTAAAACAAAAGGGCCCTAGCAAGGAGCTACAGGCAAAGCATTACAAGGATTACAATACCACTCTATCCAATTAATCGAGGCTTTCCTACATCTATGTGAAATCCATGTATGAGTGAATAGCTTGATGTCATTGAGAATGAGACTTTGCTTTGGACGTTTTAAGTTAAACGTGGACTCGTTGCGAAAGCGCCAAAGGATCCATAGAGTTGACTGGACAACGGCATCAAAGAGCATACATTTGTTGCAGTAAAGTTTGTTTGATTTGCGAGTGTGAGGACGTCATTTAGGTTGTTGATTTGAATGTATGGGACTTTCCACCATTTTAGAACCTCTGACGAGGTAGCCTTTGCAACAAAGCAATTCACAAGCACATGATCTTCTGTTTCGAGATCTTCATCACACACCGGGCACCTAAGTGAGTGTAAGTCAATACCTCTCCGATCAAGATTGACTCTTGTAGGGATTCTCAATCTTTCAATTCTCCATGATGCAATATTAACTTTCAAGGGAACAAGTTTATTCCATCTTGTGGGAGTAAATTCCAAGGGAATGGAGGAGTTGGTAATGTAATTTCGCAACCCTTTGACAATGAAACATCTTGAAGGATCTGACACACATTCCCATTTATCTTTGTCTGTTGAGAGAGCCATGCTCGAGAGCAGACTTTGAAGATCCTGGAGCTCCATCAATTCAGCAGAAGACCTTAACTGCCTTTGCCACTGCCAATGAATGAATAGACCAGGAGGTGAAAGAGGGTCAATATCAACAGGTAGCCCAGTTGGAGGGTCGGGCGGATGATGATGCCCAAACGGAATTGAAGAAACAGTGGCGTTTCAAGAAGCAGCAACATGGAGGGTTGGGGCTCTAACACACACTCGACAATCTTGGATGGATTCAAGACGAAATAAACGTGGGTAAGTATCCTTAAGAATTGAGTTGCCAACCCAAATGTCTAACCAAAAACGCGTGTCTTCACCATTTCCAAGCTTCTTTTTGAACATCAAAGGGAGATCAATCCCAAGCTCACTTAAGTCATTCTTCAATTTAGTGATTCTAAACCAAGGCCCTGCTTTACTTCTGATATAAGAAGGCTCTAATCCATATTAACCATGGAAATTAAAATCTTTAACTTCTTAGAAATGGAGAGTATGTTGTTTTTATTTATAAAAAATACGAACATGATAGATGTTTTAAATTCTAAAAAAACCAAATATCTAGAGGTAAAAAAAGAGGATAAAAGATACATAACTAATAATACCAACCGAAACGAAAGAAACAAAAAAACAAAACATCACCGAAACAAAAGCTAGGATAGTTTCGTGAAACCAACATTTGTCCGAATTAAGTACGAGGAAAATGTATTTTACGTACACCCGGACAGGCCTTTTATGAGATAAAGAGAAGTGTTTGCTTATCTAATTTAGAGAAACTTAAGAAGAGTAGTAAATTCTTCCTTTTACAGCCTTACGAAAAAAATCTTGCTTTTAACCGACACTTTCTGAAATTTGTAGATAAAAGTTATTAACTCATTTAGGTGTAGCAAATCATGTGGTAGTCGTTAGTGCCGAAACCGAGGATTTATGGATGATTACAACTGAAGTTTACTTATAAAAGGAAAGAGCAAAAATTGATGGAACATCACTTAAAGCATATACGAAGGAATAAGGGCTCAATATTATAAACGAATGTACATAGAACTAATCCTTCTCTCCACAATCCTATTAATAAACCAAGCTTTGGAAATTCGAAGCTTGAATCAATGTTACAGTTAGTCATTCCAAATGTTGTTAGTAGTACATTCCTAAGTATTGATTCTTTTCTCTTTTTTTTTAAGAAAATATATATTCACGTAGAATCCACTTCACTTGACTCGAGTACGGATTGTATCATTAATTATCACAAACAACAAAATTAAAACAAATATAAAGAGTAAAGCATCAATGTGTTAATTGAATTAGTCCAGCCTTACAGACAATGGCCCAATGCTACCTTTTTTTCTTACATCGCAGAAGCCAAAATATTGACATTGACTAACTCATCTTTGGAGGTATGTTTAAATATCCTTCTAAAGCTTATAACCAGTTTATTTGATATATATTGTAAGTTTGTAACATGCTATTTGTTGATGCATAATTTGGTCCGGTCCTGATGACTCTCCTGGTGCCGTTCGTCATCTTCCCGGGCCTTGAATAGTGCTGCCAACAAAGAAGAACCGGTTAGAAGGGGACCCGAGGCCGGAGCCCGGGATCCACCCTCCGACGGTCAAGTCAGAATAGTATAAGCATGTTATATAAAGATGTGGTAGAGAATAACCTGTGTAGGTGTCTCTAGGTAGGATGATCCTACCCTTGTATATATAGCGTATGGATTAGGGTTACGTAGGATATGGGCCACCCTTTTATCGGGTTCAACCCATTGGGTCTGGCCCATTCTAGACTATACGCCGACATGTCCCCCCAGTCTAGTAAGCGTGGCCGTAGCCTCGGTTACTAGACTAAAAGGACTACTCTTACCGTCGCGGAGACATTCGCACTTTCCAACCATACGCCGCCATATCTATCTTCAACTTACGGCCGAATATGGCATTCGACTTACGGCCGACGAAAGACGTACTTCTGTGGCCGGGTAATGCGAATATAGCATTCGACTTACGACCGACGGAAGACGTACTTCCGTGGCCAAGTAATACGAATATGGCATTCGACTTACCAATAATGTTTGCATAATCATATTTACAAGTAAGGGATAATTGCAAATAAGGAAAAAGATATGGATAAAATCTTTTTATCAAATTAAAAAATATTGGTAATATCTTGTTACCAATTTAAAAAGATATGGTAATATCTTGTTATCAATTAAAAAAGATATGGTAATATCTTGTTATCAATTAAAAAAGATATGGTAATATCTTGTTAACAATTTAAAAAGATATGTAAAATATCTTTATCAAATTAAAAAAGGAAAAATAATAAGGGTCGGTGCCAATGGCGACTTTGTACCGAAAAGCAGACTTACAAAACGGGTGTCACTTCAAAGTTATGAGTGGAAAACAAAATAAAGTTACGAAAACTTTAAAGAATAGAAGATTGTCTATTAACTACAAACATGTGCTTTTAAAGTGATAATAAAATCACATGATGTTTATTGATTTGGTAAATCAAGTTTGACGCATGACAAGATGCAATGAGTGAAAAACAAAAATACGAAGGTTTTAGAGTTACCGACTTTAGAAACCGATTTTTGCTTTTCGGTAATATGAGAACACGAAACATAGTTTATTCGGAGTCCCACGGATGGCGCCAACTTGTTGATGCATAATTTTGTCGGGCCGGTCCTGAAAACTCTCCTGGTGCTGTTCGTCGTCTTCCCGGGCCTTGAATAGTGCTGCCAACAAAGAAGAACCGGTTAGAAGGGGACCCGAGGTCGGAGCCCGGAATCCACCCTCCGACGGTCAAGTCAGAATAGTATAAGCATGTTATATAAAGAGGTGGTAGAGAATAACCTGTGTAGGTGTCTGTAGGTAGGATGATCCTACCCTTGTATATATAGTGTATGGATTAGAGTTACGTAGGATGTATGCCACCCTTTTATCGGGTTCGACCCATTGGGTCTGGCCCATTCCAGACTTACGCCAACACTATTGAAATGATTGATCGAAGAACCTTTTTTGTATTTGGCCATAAGATGTAATACAAACAAATTGAGAAATGCCTAAGGATTTTCGTGTGTTCTCTGCAGGCTCTCGTCTTTCACGGTTTAGACAAGTGCACTTTGTCTAACGTGGTCAAATTGATGATTGACAATATTTCAACTTGGAATTATCTGTTGGTTCTGCTAAACAGCGTGCCTAATCTTGAGCATATTACCTTTTCCGCTGTAAGCACTTTATATGTACCATCAACTTTGTTTCGATTTGCCTTTTAATTACAGGACATTACCTTAATATCGCAATTCAACAAATTCTTACTATATGATGATATGATTCAGGGGTCGAATAACGTTTTGGATGATTAGTTTTATATCACCTGTAAGAAAGCCGATTTTTCTAGCTTGTATTATGCTTTTTTTTATTCGAGTGTCTTCTACACTTATCTACAAAGAGTATATCATTTGTTTCTAATTAATAACGTCAATGGTTTCCATGAAACCGTAGGTTTACCAACCTCCAGAACATGTGGTTATCGCATAATACCTTTGTCTTGAACTCGTAATTTGTTTTGCCTCAAGACTCGGCGGGGTCTTTAGGTGGGTGTGGTGCACTTTTTATATGCTTATTGCTAATTAATGGTAGTTGTTTGTTATCGTTAGGGGATTTCACATGATAAATTGAGCTGGATCCCACCAATGGAGCCACCGGCTTGCCTGCACCTAAAGATGAAGGAAATAATAATACTCAATCGGAAAACTGTAAACCATGAAGTGTTCAGATTCGTACGGTTTCTGCTCAAATATTTGAAGAATTTGGAGAGGTTAAGAATAAATGCTCATGTACTTGATCCTATGAGGCATGAGCAGTTACAGAAGTTCCATGGTGGCTTGTGTCGGATTGAAATTGTTTGAAGCATCTCCAAGACGACTATGGTGATTCTCTGGACAAGCTCAAAATTTTACATTCCTTTTGTGGTTTTGTAATTCACACCCGAGACAATGCTTAATTATTGTGTACCAACGTACGAGTGGTTCACTCGTAAACCAACTATATGAAAGACCTATGAATAATGCTCAAATGTCTATCAACCTCGTAACAATTAAGAAAAGGGAGTAGCCGAGAGAGATGTCCTGAAAGTATTTTTCTGAAGCTAGAACGCCATACTCTTTGAACTTGTGTTAAAAGAAAATAAAGAATTTGTTTTTTTAATTTTATTTTCTCTCTTTTTTATTGTTTAATATTTTGTCATTTCCGTGGTAAATGTCACCAAAGGCGTGCTTCACTACAAGAATTTAGTACTTGCTACTTTTTACCAAGAAGTTATTTATTCTTCTATGCATTTAGTCAATAGGTTGCCGAACTAGAGCCCAACCGAGAACTCTTTTAGTAGCCCTTGAATGACCTTTAAGTAGTCTTTAGTAGGTTGTGGGATTCCTTGTAAACTCAACCTCTTTGTGTTGCTTCGACTATTACATTTTGAAGAATGAAGGATGAGGTTTTATAACTTCGGAAATGAGGATTTTTGATTTTGTAGAAAAGAAAAGATCAATTTGAACTCGTTTTTCAATTTTCTTTTCTTGCACAAACGTACCCTTAGTATAATGGTATAATCAACTGAGTCCTCTCCGCAAGCTATTATCATCACCAAAAAAGTCTGAAGAAGTGTATTGAAGTTTAGCTTTAGTTTAGCTTAGTTTCTAGAAATAGTCAAAACGGGTCAAAATGTAACAGTTTTTCAAAACTGCTTTTCCCGCCTTTTTTGTTCTTTGTTTTCCTTGTATAAATACCCTTGTATCCCTTCATTTTAGTGATATGAATTCATTATGAATGTGTAAAAACACACACAACTCTCTCAATTCTTATATGGTATCAGAGCCATGTGTCTGATCTCCAACAACCCCTAAAACATAATCATAACAAACTTTTGGTGGTTATAACAAACTCCGACCACCACTACCATTTTCTCCGATCAAATATCAGACCATAACCACCATCAATTTCCATCAAAGAACACTACAATCAACAAAATATTTGAATCAATTCATCAATGGCACCACTAACTACTCAAAATACCCAAAGTTCACAAAACACACAGCTAAACAATGATGATGATGATCCAAATTCACCCAATCATCCACTTTACCTCCATTAAAATGATCATCCAGGACTCATTCTCATATCAAAGAAACTAACAGGATCTGAAAATTATGGATCATGGAAGAGATCTATGATGATTGCACTTAATGCAAAGAACAAATTGAAGATAGTTATTAGTGAATACAATGAACCTGAGGCAAATTCAAGAAATAGAGCATTGTGGGAAATAACAAATGACATGATCATCTCTTGGATTTTGAATATAATTGCTGAAAAGATACCGGATGTGTTGCGGGTACTCTCCCTTTTACATACCTTGGATTGCCTATTGGATGCAACCTGTCTCTTATTGAGAATTGGAAGTCTTTGATTGATAAATTTAAAGCAAAGCTCTCTAGTTGGAAAGCTAACCTCCTTTCTTTTGGTGGCCGTCTCACTCTCATTAAGTCCGTCCTCGGCAGTCTTGGTATTTATTATTTCTCCATATTCAAAGTGTCTGTTTCTGTTTTGAAGTCGTTGGAAAAAATGCGTGCAACTTTTTTCTGGGGTGGCACGCAAGACAACAGAAAATTAGCTTGGCTGAAATGGCCTAACGTTGTTGCTTCTTTTGAAAAAGGTGGTCTTAACATCGGAAGTCTAAAATCTTTCAACTTAGCTTTGCTTTACAAATGGCGTTGGAGAATGTACTCAAGCCCGAACAGTTTGCGGGTTAAAGTCATCAAATCTTTGCATGGGATAGAGGGTGGTTTCGACAATATTGGATGCAATCATAGCGGTTTATGGGATAAAATCGTTGGTTCTGTCAATTATCTTCATTCGAGTAACATTCTTCCTATGGACTCCATACGTTTTCAAGTAGGTTGTGGTTCGCACACTCGTTTTTGGAAAGACATTTAGCTCGGTCCTTCTCCTCTTTGCTCTCGCTATAGCAGGTTGTTTCTCTTGGAACAAGAAAAGGATTGTTTGATTATAGATCGTATTGATAACGGGCAATGGACATGGAACTGGTCTAACAACCTTGGCGTTCAAAATTCAGCCCATCTCAACGATTTGTTAGCCGAGATCAGCCACTTAAACGTACAAGCCGATATTGATAAGTGCATTTGGTCTTGGACAATGATGGTATCTTTACTGTTGGTGCTCTTCGTCGGTTAATTGATAACCATCTCCTCCCATCTTTAGGATCCACGACTACATGGGACAAAAACCTTCCCCAAAAAGTGAATATCTTTTTGTGGCGTTTGAAGTTGGATAAGCTTCATCATCGTCTAAACCTCTCTCTTCGAGGTATTGAACTCCCAGAGATCTCTTGCCCCTCTTGTAACGCTTTAGTGGAGTCTAATCAACATGTTTTCTTCACATGCGGAATCGCCAAAGAAATATGAAGGCTGTTCGCATATGGTGTGATAATTCTTTTCTCGTTTTCGAGTCCAACACGCATTGGCTTGATTGGTGGAGTTCGTGGCATGTCTCTAGAGATAAAAACCGTCGCTTGTTTGTCATCATCGCGACTACCCTTTGGTTCACTTGGAGGTACCGTAACATCATCACTTTTAACTCTTATTCCTTGAGAAAGAGTGATATTTTTTATTGTATTCGTATGTACTCTTTTTCTTGGCTTAAGCATAGAGGTAGTTTATATTGTAGTTGGAATGATTGGTTAAAATTTCCTTTGTAATGCTAGCTCCTTGCTAGTTTTTTGATAAAATGTTCAGCCGTTCAAAAAAAACTCTTTGAACTTTCTTAACACAGCTTCTGGTTTGTGGAATGAACTACAAGAACACTACTCACAGTTGGATGGACATAGGATTTATCAAATCACAAATGATTTAGTTCAATTGAAGCAGAATAACAGTGCAATTGAAATCTATTACCACAATTTGAAAGGGCTTTGGGATGAGTGTGATGCATTAGAAGCCCCCTATATATGTGGCTGTGTTTGTTCTTGTGAAAATGGTAGAATCAATGGAGAAAGAGACCAAATGAAGAGGTTAGGTCAATTCTTGATAGGTTTAGATGAGTGTTATGCAAATGTTAGGGGTCAAATTTTGTTGATGCAACCCATGCCTACAGTTGCAAAAGCTTATAGCATGATTAGACAGGAAGAGAAACAAAGAGAAGGGTATATTCCTCAATCCACAACTCCAACAGCATTATCTGCACACTCAAACTACTCAAGGAACAATCAGTACAATAACACAAGAGGAAGCAAGAATTATGGTCAAGGAGAATCATTAAACATGAACTATAACCAAAATGAGAGGAGGAGCACTTTCAAGAAAGGGGTTATTTGTGGAAATTGCAGCAAAGAGGGTCATAACAGTGAAGAATGCTACAAAATAGTGGGTTATCCTGTTGGTCATCCTCTGCATGGAAAATTCAAGCCAAATGCACAAAAGAATAATACACCAAGAACTGTCAACATGACCCAAACAGCAGTTAATGCATGAATAACTCAAGAGGGAAATTCAGGATCTAATGGACATGACTTGGCAGTAAATGCAAGGATGGACCAGTTGCAGAATTAGCTCAACCAGATGATGTTAATGATGCAGCAAAACTTAAAGGAACAAAATGGTGTTGGGACATTTAACTCTGCAACAGGTATACCCAAACTCAAGATATCTCATATAACCTGCAATTCTTATAGGCTAATTGGATCTATTATGCTAAATCAAATACATATCTGGGTGGTTGATAGTGGTGCCACATACCATGTATGCATAACCCTGACCTCAATGCATAATGTGAGATTATGTAAATACCCAATTAGTG